>VUQR01035245.1:5906-32006 GCA_015108515.1 Hemichromis elongatus | reverse complement strand
TCTGAACAGCGTTATCACTTCGCAGCCATCTATGCAATTGTAAAAAAAAAAAAAAAAAAAGTGGACAAATCAGTGAGTGAAAAAAGCTCACTCGGTTCCAAAAAAACATGTTTCATTGCAACTTTAACAGTAAAAATCAATATTTTAAAGTGTTTCACAAACACATACACTCACCAGCTACTTTGTCCGGTACACCTGTTCAATGCTAAGTGAGCATACTAAAGTCATACTGCTTTACACTGCTAACAGTAACTCAACACTCAAACACATGTTACAACCCCACAAAGCTGCAGCAAGTGTGTGATGCTATCATGTCTGTATCTGCCACAATCATTCCAGCACCTTGTACAATCAATGATGTTCTGATGGGAAAAGTGGCTCCAACTCAGTACTAGGTGTACCTAACAACACGGCCAAGGAGAGTAGAAATCAAAACAATATCTACATATCTAAAGTTCTACATACACCCCCCCACCCCCATACAGTCCTGTGTATGACTGTACATATGGTGTTTGACAATAAAGCTGACTTTGACTTTTCCTAAAGGCTCTCCATGACCATAAAGGCTTTCTTTGCATCACTCAGAGATAATGAGATGCTAACAGAGGTTATCAACAGAGCTTGATGTAGAAAGCCTAGATTGTGTTATTTGGTATTCTGGCCTTTCTGCTTCAGGCCTGAGAAACATAAATAAAATATGAGAAAATATTGTGACAAAAACCAAAATAAGTGCGGTGGAGCAAATCCAGCAAAAGAGAAACAGTGCAGTAAAGTGTTAGTCTTGTAAATTCATAACTGATAAAAAAAAAAAAAAGTGACCAAACATAAAAGAATGTGACTATTTGCTCCGTCGCTAACCAAATGCCTGTAAATTCCAGTGGCAATGTGAGAGAGAAAGCATGGTTTAGTGGCATTACTAACATGCTGAACAGGTCTTCATAGAGTGATCTAAACCTGGAACAGAATTCATAATAATGGTACTGGTTTTAAACCTAAACTCTGAACACATTTCACTAAGCCATTAATCTCACATCATAGCACAGCCCTGGCACGCCTGTTCCTGTATTTGTTCAATCAGTGGATAAACAGGAGTCCACCGTAGTAGTCTAAAGCCTTTTAGTTTAGTTGCACAGTGCTTATAATATATGATTGTTTGATGCCAAACAAATAGTTTAAATACAGCAGCTTGAGTCATCCACGATGGCTGGCCAACAAACACGACTGTGAAGATTCTTCCAAAATGTGTTGGCATGCATATTTCAGGCCAGCAAGTGTCTCTGGCTGCATGTCAACAGGTGTGGCAAGAAGTATGATGCTGTGCCATCGTCAGGGATAAGCTCCAGGAATTCTGCGGGGCTCATCTCCATAGCAACAACGACAAGCGTCTCTGTTGAAAACAAGTCACATTAAACTCAAAGAAGTAACGTCCTGAAATTTCTTTAATTCCCATCATAATACATTCATTTACACAAGTGGGTTGTGGTGTGCTAACACTGGTCTACCCAACCCTGCTACACCCTCAAAGTTCACCATGTTTTAGCAGGCTCATCACTGCACTTGCTATGCTCTAACAGGCCCGAGCCTGTGCCGGGGAATAAATATGCTGGGATATTCATTCCCCGGCACAGATCTCCAACACTTTTCCCAATGACACTTTTCCCTCCGTAAAAATTGCTGCAAGTAAATAACAAATATGTGAAAGGGACAAGTGTCACCAGTTCTCCAACTAAGCTACATAATAACAGTAATAATAATAATAATAATAATAATAATAATAATTTTATTTATAAAGCACTTTCAAACAAAGTGCTGAACAGTTAATTGAAGAAAAAAAGATAAATTTAAAAAATAAAACCAGTACAAAAAAAATAGGACAATTTAAAAATGGATAGGCAAAGAATTAAGACACATAGGATAGAGTGAACAAGTGGGTCCTCCACAGGCCATGCCTGCCTAATATCTTGAGGGAGGTTGTTCCACAAAAATGGGGCATGAAAAGAAAAAGCACAGAAGTTACAATTTACTGATGTCCCCTGAACACATTCATGCAGGCAGTCAATTTTGCTTTTTCAGAAGAGGACGATTATGAGGTGACTGTGTCTGTTCAAAACATGACCGCACAGAACAGAGACTGTGGGTTGGAGCTTTCTTGAGAACCACTTTTTCCAAACAAGATGACCACGTAAAATTATATTCAGCTATTTTTTGTAAAAACCAGTTTAAGTTTTGGACCATTAAACTGATAAAACTGTTCAAACTGTTTTGAAGATCTGGATGAAGACAACTTCATTGCTTGTAATTTTAATATTGTACTCTACAGTTTAAATGATTCAAATATGTTCCCTGAGCATGTAATCCATTATTACCTACAGGTTTCTGAATAGCTGAGGATTTAAAGGTATTTAATGTGAAGTCATTTCAGTCTCAAAACTGTTGTCAAACCTGTCCAAACAATATATGGTCATCAGTGAGTCATGATTGACAAAAGCACAGCAAACCTAATTGTTTCAAATGAAAGTGAAATACTTGTACCTTTGAGAGCAGCCAGGAGGATGCTGTTGTCCGAGGCCACTCTTGTGCGATTACAAAGCTCTGGGAGCAGCTTCTGCCACCATAGCGCCTGCGGAGATTAGACATGTGATTGAAGCGGGAGTCGAACTAGGTACGAAATTAAAAGTAAAAAGTAAAGTAAAAACTATAGCTACAGACTTCAAATGTAAGCCCCGTGATGAGTACAGACCATGTTTTTCTCCTGTAACTGGTGATTGGCGTAAGGTATGATCGCTTGAGGGCATCTGTCCAGCAACTTCTCAATGCTCCTATCGTACTGCCCCCTTCTGGTAGCACAGAGGAGGTGCAGGCTGAAGCCCCATAAGGTTTCGTCTGACAGGCGCTCCAACAAAGGCGCGACAGAGCCCACAGACAGGGATGGACCACACAGCAGAGACTGCGCACACATGCAGGAACACTTAAAATGACAGTTGCACAATAACAGCATCTAAATTTTAAAATCAATCAAGCTCTCTCATTCTTTAAAAAAAAACAAAAACAGTTTAATTCATAAGTCCACAAGAAGAAAAAGAAAGATAAATAAATTGCTGTATGTCAAAGTTCACTACTAATAGCACAGAAAAAATATTTTCTCTTTAAATGTCACTGACCTACATATTTGTTGACACAAGTTTGCAGGCCATGGAATGCATGATGGCCCAGCATTACTATACGTTCCAGTAAAGACAGTGAATAGGCCCTCACCCTGAATGGAATGCAGCCATCAATTGTACACCTGAGCTTTGTCATCTGAGACAAGTCCAAATGTCTGCCATAAACAAAATCTATTAGTCACACATCCAAAGGTGACGGGAGATGAAAACTGCAGATACTTAAATGGCCAGCTCCAAAAACCAACTTCCAAATTTATAGCAGAAGGAAACATTTACAGCTACAAGCAAAATGGATTTCCCCTCTTCATGATGACTAGGACTGGGGATATTTGTTTTGCTTTGTTTTATAAAAAGGCATAAACCACAAATATCAGGACCTTCCCAATAGGAGTTTCATCTAGGAGTGCAGCATTTCAGGTTTTTATTGTGAACTGGAAAAAAAAAAAGGTATTTTGGTGCAAATGTCATTATCAGTTAAGCAGATCAAATGCCTGGAGTTGACAGTCGTGGTGCGTGCATTTGCAGGCAAAGGAGGTCTCCATGCAGGTGAAACAAGCCATCCTTAAGCTGTAAAAGCAGAAAAACCTATCCGAGAAATTGGTACAATAGTAGTGATGATGTGATAAAGCCCTGTGAATGTGTCGAATCTTTCAGGCCAATTGGTTCGCCAAAAGGCAAATCACACAAAGCCTGTTTAACAGCTTATTTGGATGTGCTGACATCTGCTGGTCATTCCATGTACAGCAGCCCTGCTGTGCTAATACATGGAGCTTACATAACAGTGGATATATAAAGGTAAAGATGTATCACTTGTAGAATATCCATATGAGGTCCTGTATAATATAAATAAATACACACACACACACCCCTTACTAACCATTCTGCTGAGATTGATTTAGGACTTACTGTTGGCCTATAGCATGTCAAAATGCTCCCTAA
Organism: Hemichromis elongatus; assembly: GCA_015108515.1. Lineage (NCBI taxonomy): Eukaryota > Metazoa > Chordata > Actinopteri > Cichliformes > Cichlidae > Hemichromis > Hemichromis elongatus. The sequence goes on along the minus strand of VUQR01035245.1, from coordinate 27,903 downwards.
CTGCTAATATTATTTCGCCTTTTCGGTTGCTCCATTCTTTTCTTACAATCTCGGTGAACAGTCGTGAGGATGCTCAGAATCACCTCAGATCTAGTTCATACAAAAAAATAATTTTCGCACCTTTTCAACATCTCAAATCACATAACGAGGCACGGCATTTCAGAGAATCATTGGTCATGTGATATTTTGAAAAACAATACGAGCCTCGACAAGGGCTTCATTTGGACACGTCCCCCCCTTTACTCAACACAGGCCTCGGGGCTTCAACGTCAAACGTAACATCACCACTAGGAGTGGCAAAATCTACAGTTTGATACGTCCTAAGAAAGAAAGAAAGCACTGCTGCACTTAGCAACACAAAAAGACCTGGACATGGAAGACAACAGTGGTGGATGATCACAGAAACATTTCAATGGTGTTGAGAAACCCTTTCACAACAGCCAATCAAGTAAACAACACTCTCCAGGAGGTAGGCGCATCAATATCCAAGTCCTACCACAAAGAGAAGACTGCATAAAAGCCAGCAAAGTTGAGGAAAGAGGTTTGGAAAGATGAAACCAAGACAAACCTCTACCAGAATGATGGCAAGGAAAATGTATGGAGAAGGCGTGGAACAGCTCATAATCCCAGGCGGAGGCAGTGTGATGACTTGGACGTGCATGAGTGGTAGGGACACTGGGACAGCAGTGTTTATTGATCATGTGACACAGGAGAGAAGCAACCGAATGAATTCTGAGGTGTTCAGAGACACGCTGTCTGCTCCAATCCAGCTAAATGCAGTCAAATCAATTGGGCCACGTTTCCTAATACAGATGGACAATAGCCACCCAGGAGTTCATTAAAGCAAAGAAGAGTAATATTCTTAAATAATATAAAGTATAAAGTCATCTGATCTAAACCCAAGTGAGCATGCATTTCTTCTTGAAGACTAAACTTTGGGCAGAAAGCCCACAAACAAACAGCACCTGCAGTGAAAGACTGGAGGCGCATTAAAAAGGAGGAAACCCAGCATCTGGTGACATCCATGAGTTCAAGACTGTCATTGCCAGCCAAGGGTTTTCAAAAGGTTTCAACCAAGTATTAGAAAGGAACATTTTATATTTTAGTTACTTTTGAGCACCGGAAATGAAGGGACTGTGTTAAAAAAACAAACAACACTTTAGTTTCTCACATTTTTATACAATCTTGTTGTTTAACCCATTAATTAAATTAAATTAAATTAAATTAATTAAAGCTGAGTCTGCACTTCACCTGTTTCTTTTAAAATTCATTGTTGTAATGTACAGAAGCAAAATTAGAAAAAAGTTGGCTCTGTCTAAATATTTATGGACTTAACTGTATTGAATCTATGCAGTCAAAGCAGACTGTAGAAAATACCTGCAGTTTGTGCAGCGCCTCCAGGTGTTGGGAACTGGTAGTGTGTGTTGGACTTAGAAGAATGAGCCACGGATACAAAGCACCGTAATGAGAGCACGAGTTGATCTGGAACAGACACAAACATGCAAGCAGCTGATTGGATGAATATATTGATATTGTCACAATCTGGTTAATGAACAAATTGAAAGAACTGGGGGGTGGGGTTACTAAACAGAGGCCACCAAGTAGCTGTACCAGGTCATCAGTGCTCTTCAGTGACTTGCGCTTTGGAGCTGTGTGTTTTTCTGGCTTTGTATTAGTTAGACGGTCGATGTAGACAGAAGCCAGTCGGAACAGAAGCTCCTGGATGACAGCGTCGTTTGATGATGCCATGAGCATCGCCTCCCAAAAATCGAGCTGCAGGCTATTCTCACAGCCCAGCTCCTAAAAGCGTAGAAAGCATCAAATTCAGCAAAACTGAAATGAACTCCACACCCAAGTGCAGAAAAGCAGTTATAGAAATCAGCAGGCTGATATTCTAGCCTCCAGGCACTGCACTTCCAGGTGCCAACGGTACCTTGAATATGTGATCGGCCTCTTCCAGCTTCACTTTGCTGTTCTCATGTAAAGCCACCATGGCAGCCACCAGCAGTCCAGGCTGAGAGCTGGCCATCTGGTGAGCTAAAGCTGTGGGATAAACACGTCTGTGCTGGTCTGCACATCCACCATACAGCAGCAGCCTCGGCTCCTCGATAAACCCGTACACTAGCAGCATCTACACACAGAATGGAAAGGGACCAACTTTGTTTATTTTGGTCCATTTTGTGTTTCAAATGCTAAACAAACATGTAAAGTGAAATTCAGACCTCGGCGTGTCTCTCCATCAGCTGTGTGTACTGCTGCAGGTCACCCAAGCGAAGCATCATCATAGCCATGGTGATTGTCAGCGAAACCGACACGCCCACCGAGTCCTCCAGATTTTGTAAAATTTGCAGCGTCCGAGCAGGACTGACATTTATCATGCAGGGGCTGGAGCACACGCTTACAAGCATTAAATGCTCTGATTGGCTGAAAATGTCAACGACCTCATCAGCTGCTTCCTGCAGGAAAGTCAGATTAAAAAGGTCTAAAATTTCTTCATTTTCATTCCCATCACTTTTGATTCATTAATTTATATTTTTTTGTTCCCTACCTAATTTTTAAAAAAAATATTTTTCATGTCACTGACATCAATCAGTATGGAAAGAGTTACAAAGCCAGATGAAGATATTTTGCATGACCTTAGATCGTTCTTATTTAAAACCCTACACTCTGGCTGAATTCAAACAATTCTGCAAAAAGTGGGCCAAAATTCCTCCACATTCCAATTTATCGTAAACGCTTGACTGCACTTCATACAGGTAAGAACTAATCAATAAATCACTTAATAAATGAAATCATCATTTACTCTTTGTTATGTGTTTGTTGATCTGAAACATGTTAGTGTGGCAAGAATGCAACAAACTACGAAATCAGGAAGGAACTGCAGATTAAGTAAAAAACCTTTAAAAATAATTATATTCGGTATTTAACCACATAAAAAAATGCTTGTTTAGGTTTTGTGTACTTGACTGAGGCTCTGTTCTGTGTCTTCTAACAGGAAATTTTTCAGGTAAAACAGGAAGCCAGCGCCGTAGGAGGAAGGGCTGCCTGGAAATGGCCGATTCCTGGACATGACCTCTGTGAGTGACAGACCAGACATCCTGTAGTAGGGCAGAGCAAGGTGACACTCCTTCTGACTGCCCCTTTGAGAAAATAAAAGAGAAAAAGTTTAATTGAAACAGAGTAAAACAAGATAGAAGTTGGCCAGAAAATACAAAAAATATGTTTAACTGAGTAAAATCTTGTTGACTGAACACATTTAAAAACCCAGAGAATGTTATTATTAAGGCAGAATGTGCATGAAAACTAAAAGTTTAAAGGGTAAAAATAACTTCAGTCTTCATGAATGTCCTCATTAACCTGGTTTAACCCTAATGATTGGAAGTGAACTGACTTAAATTAAGGGGTATATAATGTTATTTTGTCAGTGAGTTAAGCGAGTGAACATAATAATGAGACATTTTGACACAACTGTGATTTCTACACATTCAAAGGAATATGAGCTCTCTAACCTGCCTGCAGGAGAGTTTGTGCGTTACCTGCTGAAACTGTCTCCCAGCTGGGCACAGTTCTCCCTCAGCGCCTCCTCCAGCAATTGTCGATCTGTCCGTTGATCTGCTGGTGCACCTGGGCCCGTCTGTTGCTGGTCTGCTGCGTGTAGTAAAGCAGCGCGGAGGAGGAGGTGAGCTTCGCTGAGGAGGTGTCGCAGACTCTGGGCCTGTGGGTTGGTCTCTGCGTAGCGCTGACTGTACTCAACCTGAAAAAAAAACATACAAATCACAACAAGGCAGGCAGCTACACAAGTGATTGCACAGCAGATATTTGTTTAGTTTTTCATATTCATCATTAACAATTGCACAACACACAATTCAGACAAATGAGAGTTACCATCTCCTGGTAGAGAGTAAAGGGGGAGACGGTGTCCACAACATAGAGGTTCCATCCATGTCCTGCTGCACTGCTTCCTTTGGTAGAAGACATTGTCCACCTCCTGCTCCTGAGGTCAAACATTACACAGGAAGGCAACACACAGAAAATTAGCAACGATTATGACCACACACAAGACACACCGGAAGAATCCTCTACTTATACTCACCCCCTTTGTGATCTATTGTAGATATTTGAACTGTAACAAATTGCCTTTACAGGACACCAATAAGACACCGTACACATATACAATAAACAAAACATGGCACAACAGGAAACAACAAACCAATAAACAACCAATATATTCCCAGGAAAGAAAAACCTTCTGGATGAAAAATAACAAAAACACAAAATCAAAGATATCAAAAATACGGTGGATGAGAAACAAAGTGTAGAACGCTGAAATGCAGTAATACATTTTACAAATTCAAACAAACTGTTAACCTGGGCACACACTAAACAACTGTCAGGATGATTGTGAGGACATAATCTAGCCTATAAGACCAGATCTGCTTCATTTGCACTCAGTTCATTTTTAAAACCAATTATCGCCTGTCGGTCTTTAAACAGGTTTAGCATTTGCCACCATTGAGTACACTGGTAGCCTGGGAGACTGTAATTACGCCTGGCTCCTCACTTAGTAACACTTCAGTAGGTCTAGATTGAAACCACTTTCCATTTAATCATTAGTTATTGAGGTCTTTTGGCCCGTCTTTCTCCCCTGCCATTAGGTAAATTGCAGGTTATACCTACACATTTAGATGACGTGAAGTTACAGTTAGACAACTACGACTGTTTCATTCTCTACATGTGCTGCTCTACATCAGTGACTAACGCTTCGCGTGCATAATTCAGCTGGTTGTTAAGTGTCTGCCCAGCTAAATAAACTGTTAGTGAACAGGGTAACAGGACCTTTATTCCAAGGGTATGTTGAGGTGTTTATTACATGGTGAGGGCTTTGTGTGTCAGTACAAGAGAAAGAGTTACAGGGATGCAGGAACCTCGGTAATAAAATTGCCTTTTTAGTTCAATTCTAACACGATTAGTTTGTGAGGAAAAAAAGACAAAAAACACACACTGAGGGCAGTTAGGCAGGTTACGATGGCTAGGTTTAGAAACTAAAACAGGAAGTGTTGTCACTTTTAGACCAAGCTGCAAAACTCACACAAACACTTGATCTATTTTTTTTTTTTTTAAACAGAAATCACTGACTGCATCCTGTCACATCGTTTCTGAGCTTCTTACCAACACACCCAAGTTACTTGCTTATGACTATTTCTGATAAGCAGGTTTTCTTTAATGTGCTGCTTTATTTTTTTATTAATCAAAAAAAAAGTAATTTAAATATTTTATGTTATTTTATATTTGCCTTTATTCATATTGTATATCAAAGGTCATGATCATAAATTTCCTATGAAATAAAAGAATATGTTGTTTGTTATTTCAGGTTATGTTTTTGGTATATTTGCAGGTCTTTCTGTCTGTAAACAGCTGGAAAAGCTCTGAAAGGATCCTGATAAAAGTCGGGTCACGTCAACAGTACGTTAAAATTCTGCCTTACATCCACCACGGTCTTTAAAGTCACCGTTGTGATTTGTCGGTTGACAAAGTGTGGTGTGTATTGTCAACATATAGAAATTACCATATAAAGATTTAAAAGTTGATTTGATGGATCAGAGGTCAGATTTGACCTCTGACCCTTCCTTCATGCTCAATAGACTGATCTGAAGGTTACAGAGCTTTTTAAAGCTATATTTCTTAAATAACCTTTAATTATAAACTTTCTTCATTTGTTATTTATGTTTTAACACTTAAATTAATCTTACTAAAAAATGAATTGAATCCCACACATGTACTATATCAAGAAAAAAAATCATAAGTATATTAAAATAGGTTTCAGGAGGGCAAATAACAAACACCTGCACTCTGTGCAGCACTGTAAACTCCTCAAAGTATGTTTAACACGAACAGAGATCTACAAATATACAGAAAATACAATACTATTAAAAGTAAATACTGCTTAGAAAGTGGAGGTTTGTGTTCTTGGAATGCTTTTAGTTTTTTTTTAGATATTTTTAGGGAAGTTCCTCTAACTCTTAAAGACAATTCGACATGCAGGGTTATTTCAAGACTTAAAAAAAGCTGCTTAGATTGAAGCAAAGAAGAATCATTTGGTCCTGGAACATTAGCGAAACAAGGGGACTTCATTTGAGAACAAGAGTGTTTTGAGGGTCTAGTCGATGCAGCTTGGCCTGAAAGTGACAACAAGGACGTGGGTTGGGTGAGTTTTGGGTTTGTCTTACAGTAAGGGGCGTGACAGAAGGCTCTCCAGAGCTGGCGTGGTTGCGGGATCAATTCCCACCGCTAGGAAAATACCAGTCAGCATGTTGTGTTCTTTCAACTCGCTATAATAACAACACACACGTACACACACACACAGCAAACAGGCTCATAAATGTTCAAATGTCTGTGCGTACATGCATGCACATGCAGATAACTGCAGCGAGGTAGCTGAGGTCGAACCTGATAAAGCCTTTAAAAATCAAAAGGTGTACAAATCAACATGTTGGGGTGTGAGTGTGTGTGTGTGAGTGTGTACAACTTACAGGCCCCTGCGCTGTGTGCTGCGTTCGGTCTCCTCCGGTGTCTCTGCATCGGCAGCAGAGAGTAAGATGACATGGTGCCGATACGCGCACATCGACCGCAGGCCGATAAACAGCTGCATCCTGAGCGCACAGACCTCCAGGCTGCAGGGAGGGCAGGCCTTTCAAACACACACACGTAAATGTTAAATGTGTTCTCGTTTAGAGACATGCAATAACAATCCATTCAGATATTAGCGCCACCAACTAAATATCTGGAGTGAGGGGAGCACTGAGGTGGCACTTTCTTCTAAATGAGCTCCACTTACTGTAAATGGCCAGAACAGTGCCAGACTCATACCTTCATGGTCGTATCGATGTAGGGGTCTTCAATCCTGGCTGCTAGAGCTGCACATCGTACTGTAAAACACTGCAATGCACTCCTACCAGCCACACAGAGAAATGTACTTTTAATCCACAAAGAAAGTAAAAACTACAGATTAAAAATTACACGCCAGCTTTTCTATATTTGAGTATAATTGGAATATTGTGGAAATGAGGCTTGTTGGGTTTAATGAAAAAGCTGATCCATCTGATGCTACGTGAACTGTTGTAATAAAGAAACCACTTTTTAAAAACCCTGTAAGATGTAAATACACACAGAATGCAAAGTTTTGCGAATTATTTAAGAAAAAAGATGCCAGTAAAACAGTGAGCACTAACTGCTTCATGCATCCTTCAGGGCTGCAGACATACTTTGTTATGACGTGCAACAGGTGGTCTGTTAGCGCCGCCTCCAGGACCTTCTCTGGATACTGATATGCTGACAGGAGCTCAACTCCACCCTTCAGACTGTACAGGTAGCCTGTGGTGGGGAGGGAGAAGAAGCAGAACACACACGCCGCTTCATCGGGAGACACTGACTGGTTACCTGGGGAGAGAGAAACAGTCCCTCAGAAACTGTGATTGGGCAAAAACCCACACGAGGACAAAAACAGAAAGGATTATTTTTTACAACATTAGAAATTGCACTAAAATATGAAGGTGTTGTAGAAACACCGTAAAGACATCTCTATAGCAATGCAGCTTTAAATGCACTCATCATGGGCATGAATGTCACGGTAATGACACTGAACTGAAATGCACTGTTTTTTAAAGTCATTAAGGATGTATGCTGTGCAATCATTTCATGCTGGAAAAAAATACGAGTTCAAAAAAAGTCCAAAACTACCATAAAATTCATGCCTGAACACGACTACAACGTCTAAGGACAACATGGCGTACTCACTAGTGAACAACGGGTAAAGCTGCAGGGAATGAAGCTGCATCTCATCCACGCTGCATCCTTGGAAGAACTCGGGAGAAAAGCGCCTGCGGGACAGGAGGGAGCTCAGTCAAAGCTCAGCTGGGAGAAATATTCTTAAGGAACAAACTCAGAAGTGCAGACACACCTGAAAAGAACGTAAGAAACTGCATACTGTCCTCCTTCTTCCAGCCCAGTTTTTTCAATGCTGACTGGGATGTCGCAGTCTTTAGCTCGATCGCCAAGTAACTCCTGGTGTCTCGGGACAACCAGAAAGTCAGACGGGTCTTCCAGATAATCTGCTGTGCAAACAGAAAGATCACGCAGATCACAGCTCACAGCTCACAGCTCACCCTCACATGAGATAAAATTTCTCACCCTCTGCTGCAATGTAAAAATACGTAAATACGGAAAACAGAAAGAGCTTGAAAGCATTTTTATGTTTTATTAGTATTAAATCTTTAGAATAAAAACAAAAACAGTGCTTGAGAACTCTGTTAAAATGTCTCATTGTCAGCTTTAATGGTGTAAGTCATATTCATAAAGGTTTCTCTACTCATCCTTTTCTGATTAAATTGAAAAAAATAAATAAATCCAAAGCCACGACTTAAACAGAATCTACATATGTGCTGTTACCACTTTTATTTGTGTCCAGTGGTTCCTCCAGGGTTTGGGATTCAGAGGTTTCATCCAGTTTTAATATCAAGACTTCCAGCTCTCCTTGCACAGCAACATATGTGTCGCACAGCGCCACCTAGGGGTCAAAATGTTTAGAAAAACCGCCCCAAAAAACAAAAACAAACATGCTTAAGTTGGAAATTTTCCCAGTACTACAGAAATTTTGTTCTCTTTCTCTCAATATGTAAATGCAAGCTATCCACTGAGAAGAAGCTTGATGTAACAGTTTGACACAGTCACAGATAAAAAGACTTTACTGTGAAGAAAAGCACCTGCTTAGGTGTGATTTTTGGAAGGTGCAGGATAACGGAGCGTTCAAAATCCAGGACGGAAAGATTCTGGCTGGAGCTTGAAGACTGAGCTGTGGGTAGAAAACAGGCCTATTGAATTTGAAGCTTTTTAGTCCCGATTCACATCTAATGTAAACTCTTTCCTATATGAGAACTCATTTAATACACACGGCTCATTGTAAGACAACCTTCTCTGATCCTATTTGTCGATATTGTGAAACAAAATGAGTCGACTGAAAATGTCTTAATATATTTGGAAATGTGTGTTTTGTTTTTTTTTAGTTACCTTGACTCTGACCGCAGCGTTGCTGAGTGTTTGGCCAGCTGCTCTGAAGACTCTCATCCTCCTGATTTTGCCCCCCAAGAAAGAAACATTATTATAGTCTGTTCATTCTCGATGAAAGAAGTTACCACAACATTTAATCTTGTAAACATTTAATATTTCACAGCCAGCTATTAAAATAACTGGTTGTAAGCTGCCACAAAACCTTGTAAAGGAACTCATTGTATTCGGAAAATACTTTAAAATCTCCTTAAAAACAAAACAACAAGTTAACACCAGAATGTGTGTGGAAAAAAAATCTTTCTGTCCAAAACATCGATATATTATGATATCACTTAAAGCGGGAATGTTAAACATAAGGCATGGGGACCTGAATCGGCCCTTTACAGACTCCCATGTGGCACGCTGGACAACTTTGGAAAATTTTAATGAAGGAATTATTTTTGGTCCAGTCCTGAAGAACAGGACTTTGGAAAGTGGTAAATGAAATGTTTATGATTTCCTTAACTTGAGCACATAAAGCACTTTATAGGTTTAATGTAATAAAAGTCTGTACTGCAAAATGTTGTATTGAATAAATGCAGCATCTATTCTGTTCTGAGTCCAGCATGAGAGGAAGACCAAATCCCAACTGAGATGCTTAAGAAGCACTAGTCTAAGTCTAGACTAAGTAAAGACATTATTGAATTGTACATTTAAATGCAGATAAACTCCATACTGGTTGATTAAAAGTTGAGTTCTTACCAGGTTCTGCTGGTTGTGTTGCCTCAACGTAAAGAGAACCAGAGTGTTCTCTGAGCCAACCAGCAGGTCTCCTCTAACCGGGCAGCAAGACATGGCAATGGGCCGCTCTGACAGAGGGATCTCAATAATCTCCATCTGCACTCCACCCCACACAGACGCTCCACCCAGAAAGTGGCCCAACAAACGAACCCCAACACGGGCCTTCTCCTCTGCCTGAACAGACAGCAAGAAACAAGCCATCAACGTGTTTTACAGTGTGTAACTAGGAAACAGTAATATACACCACAGTGAGAGCTGCAGGCTGCCTTTGGTGGGAAATAATTTGTTTCTTCCTTCTTGCTCCCAGCATAATTTATGCATAACTATGCACATGTTTATACGCTCTTCATACCATTTGCTTTGACAGTCTGTCTCTAACATAGGTAAGCTTGGATATCTGACCTTTGACACTGATTGAGGGTGCTCGTGAACTCAATTAGAAGATTTTATATTGTGTATTGTGCAATGAAGATACCAGGACCCACAGTTAAAATGAAGACAGTCTCAGAGCTAGACAAATCTGACAACAACAACTAACAATCAGTTACAAAAAATTCACAGTAAAATTTGTCTGAAATCATGAAGAGATTGTTTTTTCTTACAAAAGCTTATTATATCCTCATAGTTCAATCACATTAAAGCAAAATAAGATTTTATGTAAAGAACCATATTTCGACTAATTCGCAATGAGCTGAGTCAAGTTTGCCATTCCAAAGAGACACACTGGAGATGCGTTGTCTCTTTGAGAGCAGAATGACAGACTGACTGATTGATTATGTGTTAGCAAGCGATCCGCAGTCATGATCTAGATGGCGGTTATTTGCGAACCTTTGACATTCTTTCTGAGACTGACCGCAGCGATTTCTAGTTGGACTGCAACGGTTTGGAGACAGGTTGTCTACCACCAGACCGAAGTAATCCTGGTTGAAGGTGGTGCACATTCAACCTCTGGGCGACCAGTTGGTCACCTCGACTACTCGCAGTCTGCCGCTGAACGACTCTTGCGTGACTTAGACACAAGCTGGTTCTTGTGTACCTGGTAACGCCAGTTGGTGTAGGCTCTCAGGTAGGTGGCATTGTTCTTCTCCTCAATGGTCACCAGGTAGTCTCCTAGAAGTGAAGGAGCACAGACGAGGCAGTGAGGAAACCCAAGATTTTAAAATGTCCAGTTGTAAGCCTTTCCAGCTTACACTGTCATCACTTGAAGTCGTTTTGTTCAAATATGAGAGACAGAAAGCAAAAAAGCGCATGTGAGTCAAACCTGAAGTATGGAGCGCAGAGGAAGAGACGAAACGACTTTACCTATCTTGCTATGCTGGATGCTTCTCACGGTGCCCATGGTGGAAAAGCGGCAGATGAGGGGGCAGCCCTCCACCTCCAGATTGTACACCTCCACCTGGATTCAGTTCAGCGCAACACAGTCAGTTTACTACAAAGACTTCTCATTGCCAAGGATCTGACTAATAACTACTTAAGTAAGATGAGGAAGACAAAACATTAATAATAACCTCTGAGAATGATGTAATTCAAGTGGTCTGGAGCAATATTAACCCATCTGGGATAGACAGTGGAGTTAACACGACTGATGTGCCCTCATATACCTTTACATATCTGGTGGGAGGGGCTTAACACAAAACTATTTTAATCTTATTTCGCCTCAGTACCACCATCATTAGTAAAATAAAGCCTGTTCAGATTATAGGAAAACAATATGAATAAATACATTTTAAAAATGGTCACAAACTGTAAACATAAGCACGTTAAAGCAACCTTGCATCCTCCGGTCGCCACCACAAAAAGAGCTCCACCTCCACAGCAGACCAGTCCCGGTTCCTTCTCCACCTGAGCCACAGAGAGAGAACGCAGTGAAGACGAGCACAGATAATAAAACACGGCTGACACTGGGTCAGCGGCAGTCAGGATCCACTTTACCTGCACAATCTGCTGAGAGGAGAAAGGATGGCAGTTGTAGACGTGCACCATGTTTGGTCTTCTTTTGGTGAGAGGACGCTGTACAAGATGGAAATTTAAAAAAAAAAAACATTAGTTAAGGTGCTTTAATTGTATTTTATCCATGTTTCTCAGGGGATTTATCCATCAGGTTACACGGGACTACAAGAAAAAGGATGCACTTAGTCTCAAGCCAGAACTTAAACACCTCCTGCTAGGGCTGGACTGTTTATTGATGAGGACTGATGCAATCTGGAAGGGTTTTCCTTTATTTGACACATTGGGTTAATTTGAATACTTGCAAATATAATTCTAATGTCGTTTTTTTTTTTTACTTTCTACACATGAAACATCATATCACACTTAAGTGTCCTCCCTCTATTTCTTTGGGAGATATTTGTTGGCATTTACTAGGAAGAGTGTTCTTGTTTCTTTATAGATTTGCAGAATTAGGCTACTGTGAATGAGGCTAAAAACTCTTCTTGCAAACTTTCTCTCAAACTTTAACATCAGTCAGGGAAAGAAAAAGCGAAACTGTCGCAAATAAATGTCAAAGGACTGCAGAAACAAGAAGGTCAAAAAAACTACAAACCTCTAAATTCAAGCCTGGGTTTCTAGCAGTCCATGTGGGCCCGAAGCAGGGTTGTGGTCATCCCTGTGTGTTATTTCTCTAATCGATATCACATGCAGCAGTCTTGTGAGCAGCAGCACCCCCCGATTGTCTCGCTTCACATCACATGAGCTCTTCGACCGACTATTTTCGTTCTTCTTACTTTTTTTTTTACTTTCTACATAAAAAGTGCGACAGACGTATTCCTTCGTCAAGTTGCTTTTCTCACCGCTTCTCCTCTCTTCCTACTTGAGCTTCGCTGCTGCAGTTTATTGATTTGAGACGCAAAGAAAGAGGAAGTGAAACGTCAACCACAACAATCCAGCGCCCGCCCTTTCTTGGTTTTGATTGGCTTACGAGCCTGCTTGTATTGCTTTCGACTTCTTATTGGTTATTGAGCTGTCATGAAGTAAAGGGCTGATTCTGATTTTTTTTTAAATTATTTTTATTTTATTTTATTTAGTGTTCTCTTTTGTGTTAAATATTTGTTGACATTTTCCATATACTTTCGTGACTTCCTGTAACACATTACCATTGATTCTGATTCTGATTCTGCAGATATTCAGGACTGGCCACCCCCCAAAGGTTCCCCACGTAAGATTGTCTTATCTTAGTAATAATTTTAATGAACGTGAGCACAAGAGAGAGGAAGACACCCTGCAATGAGTTGAAACATTAACTTGTTATTTATCCCCGCATGTACACTTTTTGTCATTCATATTGTGTCACTTTGTATGTTCCTCACGATTTCCCGGCGTCACCCCTTCCCCTGCGCTGCGCTGATGCAGTTTTACGTGAGTGGTGAAGAAAACAGGCCACGGTAAATTTTATGGCATCATCAATCAACTTCCAAAGGATGACAATTAAATAAAAGAAAACATTTGCCAGATTAGAACATGATAGCAGAGATCCAAAGGGAGGCTACCGTCATATCTGCCCTCTACCCCCTGTATCTGTAGATAACCTACAACGGGGCACCAGATATTGTGACTCAGTGATTGATTACCTCGGTATCTCTAAAGGGACAGTTGTAAATATTTCGGAGGTCTTTTGGCACCGTTTTGCCTGGTAATGCATTCTTTTGTCTTTTTCTTTCCTTTCTGCCTACTCGTCTCACACTGTAAACTATTTCTTCAAACTACATCTCCTAAGTTTAAAAGACAGGAAAAATAATCCCCCCCACATTTGGAAAAGCAGTTTCCCAGATTAAATGCGTAACATACAGTGCAGATTAGTACTGTATGCTAATAATGTTTCTATAGCTATTTAAATATATGCCTTTCGAAGTTTAACATTAGTGGAGTACAGGTAGTTACGGTGGCCCTGAGGTACTTTAAAAGGAACCGTTTTGGTTTGTTTCCTCCACAAGGTGGCGTCGTCTCTTCTTAAATATAACATGAGCATCCCCAGTTGTTGCCCAGTAATCCCGACAACAGTACTTATATTACGATGGGGAGAGTGCAAATAGCTTTATGCGTTTTGGGATCAGCCCTTCTTGAGGGATTGTTGCTAATCAGTTTACGTTTGTTGATTTCTTGATGAATAACCTAGATTTAGTTTTATTACGATTTCTTTTTCAAATTGACATGATTTGCTATATTTTGTAACTTAAATATCCTTCAAACTTAATTTTAATCAAAAAGTGTAACGTAAGGTGACAAATAAAACAAAAACAACAACAAAAAAAACAAAAACTCACGTATAAAGTTAAGTTCTGGCTTTAGGTTTTAGTTCATGGTCTTTATCGTGAAGCTTCATGTGAAGACGGAAGTGTTTTATTTTGAAAGGAAGATGATTTTGCCTAAAAGTAGCAGGCGAAACATAAAAGTTAGGGAGACCTGGTAGAAACTTATTAATTCTATATTGATAAACATGAACTCTATACAACAGGTAAACAAGTTAACGTGTAAGTTACAACTTTAGAGTAGGCTAAAGACTATTTGCAGGTTGATTTTTTTCCCAACACATTTTTTTGACCAGGTTTAAACTTAATTTAAAAAGACGGTAGGATAATTAGCATGTAAATTATAAGGATGTCTAATGCGTTCGGAAGTTCCTGTAGCCTTTTAAATAATAAGTACCTTAATAATAAGGGGACGTTTTTCAGAAATGAACCACATAAACTTGAAAAACGTCCCCTTTGGACTTGAAAGTAAATACATGGCAAATGGCGTTAATTGTACCACCTGCAACTGATTCAGTAACCAAGTCTGCAACACGATGGCCATACTTAAATTTAATGTGCACTCAAAAACTCGAAAAGCCTTGTGTGACCTAAATGTTTAATGATATTTTAATCGGGGTTCTATTTAGATCATAATTTAAAAGAAATGACGGTGCAGAGAAACTGGAACGCCTCTGGCCATCACAGCGGATAACACGCAGACGCAGAGCAGGACACCCTTCAAGTCCTGTTCCTCCACCCTCCAAAGACAGCGCTGCTGAAGGGCTTTTCCAGCCAATTAGCACCACCTTGATTTGCATTTGCCCCGCCTGGTCCTGCAACAGCATCACAAGGTAACTTTAAGGTAGCCAACGAAGCGCCACTTTTACATGTCATTTAATTGGCACTCGCGTACTGTAGTTTGATTTCTTGTCGTCTCTTGCGTTGCTGACAGGTACTCCGGTGTCGGGGCTTTTCGCTGACTTTAGCTGAGGGGTGAGCAGTAACTCAAATGGATGATGCCATGCGCCCGATAAAACTACACGGTCCCAAAACCAAGGTGCTGTAATCAGTACTGTAGCAGTGGGGGTCAGCTTTGCATCAGCTTTGCATTACATCCCCAGCAGATGTGCAGGCAGCAGCCCGTCTGTGTCGCTCTGCAACTCTCAAGGTAAGACTGGAGTGTGGACACTTTTACCTTTAAGACTGTTTGTTGCAAAAAATAGAGAAATTCATTAAAGCTCCGGAGCAGCTTAACCATTTAAATTCCATCTAATTGCTGCAGTGAACTGGTGTGCATGTTTGAACTGCTGAGTTTGTGTGCTTGGAGGTGAAAGTGAAGCACAAGTGTTTTGCACTCACTTCTTTAACTTTTTTTTTTTTTTACTGTTTTTTTTCTAAATTACTCTAAACTGCTTTTTTTTTTAAATTAACTGTTAAGTCTCAGTTATTGCAGGACACATTCAATTTACATGACAGAAAAACTTCCTCTGAAACATTGGATGTTTTTGTTTTGTTTTTTTTTGTTTTTTAAATAACATGCTGAGGACATTTTGCTGCATTTAGAAGAAATATGAAACTGGAGATCTAATAAATTGCACACAAGTAATAACTAGCTGTAATTTGTCCTGAGTACAGATCTGCAGTGATGTTTTATAGGCTAGAAATTTCTAAGGCAGAAATATGTTGGCTCACAGGTTTAAGAGATTCAACCAGGGGTATAAAATTAAACCCAACACACACACCTTCAAGCGTGAAACAGCTCTTTATGATATTAATTTAAGTCACTGGCATATCAATTGTTGTGAGTCAAGCTGTTGTAAGTATTGTCTTTGAGGGAAGGAGTGCAGTAGGTGAACCTTGACTGGAAATTGTGCATTTTTATGGCCTTAAAATTACACTGCTGGAGTATTTTCCTCTTTCCCTTGGGGCTTGTAAAAGGAAAAACAAAGATGCTTGTATTTAAATATCCTAATAAATCAGGGCAAATTTGCATCCCAGAAAACACTGCAATGAGCTTGGTAGAAGAGAAGGTAAACTTTAACTGAAATGTAACTTTGTGGAGGCAGAAATCCAAACCTAATGAAAGTTGCTGATGTTGCGGTGCAGTGTGATAGTACCCTCCCTCTTTGGACCAGAAGGACGGTGAAAGATTTCCAGCGTTTCGTACAAATAAGATGTTTGCTGTTTTGTGGCTACTTAGCTGCAAGCCTGGCCTTGCTCGATATGCAGGTGTGTGTGATAACTTGATGACGTTGTCAAATTCACCCTTAGGCAGTGGTTTAGTGTCGGCACACACATGCACATGTTCACAAAATCCTGGCAGCTGCCAAGCACATTTAACTCTTTAAGTTTCTTTGAGATTAAACTGGAAATGGATAGAAATACATAGGTGGTGGCAGGAAGGACTGCTGGAAATGAAAAGGATGCACATGCGCGAGGAGGATGAGGAAAACAGATGATGAAAGAAAATGAAGAGAGGAGAAATGTGTCTGTGAAGGTTCTCAGTCATCCAGGTCATCGTAGTCACAGGAGCTGTAAGGAAAAGGCGTCTGGACTTCTTTAGGTTGCTTGAAGACGTTTCACCTCTCATCCGAGAAGCTTCTTCAGTTCTAGGGTCAAATGGTGGAGAGTCCCATATTTAAGCCTTGTGGGAGTGTCCCTCATAGAGGGACAATGGGCCCCCTACTGATCCTCTACCTAATCACACGAGGTGTGAAAACGGGTGTGGGTCTCAATCAGCCATGGTTTCAGGTGAACTCATCCTCGAAGAGAGGAGAAGTAGTTAGGAGAACAAGAGGTTTTTCAAAAAGAAAATAAAGTGAAAGTAAATGTGAAGGAGGAAAGGATCAAAGGTATTTTGCAGACTAAGAGTAGAACAAGCCACAATAAATGCTCCTCATTGACTTCTCCTCATCTGTTATATTTCTTGGGCTTCTATAGTTACTGTAACCTACAGGTAAACACGTTCTGAAGGCGGCTTCAGACTTGTTCTCAAGGCGAGCATCCGACCACAGGGAGAAAATGATATTCCACATCACTCACATATTTATTTCCACACCTCAGAAGAGGTCAGGGAGTTTTTTCCCCTAACTATAACGTTGCCTGCATTTCAGTGCACAGTCGAACACATTCAAAGCGAGTAAATTGCTGTTTATGGTGCTCACATTATAGAAGTATGGTTTTTCCACTTTGTTTTTGATGTGTTGCAGACATTTATGTCGGGTAAGCCCCGCAAAGCACAAGTATTGCAAATGTACCCTTCATTGATCTGCAGTGATGGAAAGCAGTGCAGGGTTCTTCTTTATTTCTCTGCCAAATCAACTCGCAGCAGCTGAGATTAGCAATAAAAAAAAAAAAAGATGCATATCTGGTGTGTAATTTGAAATGGGGGATCAGTTCTGTTAGATGGTTGGATCAGCCGTCTGTGATAAATTCCAGTTGCAAATGACTGAATGTTTGAGTTTGCAATAAATACTGAAATACGGGAGCTGCCTGGGTCCAAATGTTTGTCTTCCAGTAATGCATTACTATAACTAAGGGTGGGTGTTTTAAGAACAGCACCCGGTATAGAAACAAAAAAGCAAAAAATACGTTTTTCTTTTCCTTTTTGTAATCGTAAAACTTTGTTTTAATACCTTATTATTATGATTACATCTCTTGCTATATATTGCTTCTAAAAGTGGCCCCACCTTTTAAAAAACCTTTTTTCCCCCAATTTTTTTGCATTTTTCCAGCTAATAACACAGTAGCATAAAGAGTATGACATTGAAAAATGTGCAACGTGAGCTGAAATTGTTTGGATGTATTTCAGCAGAGAAACGTGAAGAAACCTTACCTGCCACCTGGAATGTTGGCCTTTTGTTCTACGTGAGGGGAAAGTGTCTTCTCCTCTGTGCACGGTGCCCTTCGTTTAAAATAATCAAACACTTTGCTGCCATGCTGAGTAACAGGAGCTGGAATTGCCTTGGTGGTGATGCTGATGTTATTTTTGCAGCTTAATTCAATTGGTTGGATTGTGTCAGTCTAATGTGATTGGCAAAATGGATGCCCTTGGACTATAAAAGGCAGCCAATACAGGCCTTAGACAGTGGCTCGGGGGTAAAGGGAAATTGTCCTCTAATGCTGTCTTGGCTGCTTTGGCCTTTGAATTTGCTGTTTGCCATAGCTCCTTTGGTATTCGGTAAGTATCTATCGAATAGCCTGGCCTCTTTAGAGCATACAGTGAGTGAATCTATTTATATGCTATAATAAAAATGGATGCTGTGACGGCACCCCAGAGAAATGTGGTCATGGGAAACAGCTGAGGTCAAACCAACAGGAAGAGAAGAGGAGAGGAAGAAGAACTCTCAAGGGACAGAGTGTAGTTTTCTTGATAGTGAACTTGTTGACTGGTTCTACTTGAAAAACCAGTATAACTCTTTAATGCTCACTTTATTTGTAATCATGTGCTGGTTTCCTCTGAGCTTTTATGTTCTGGTAGCTCTATCGGGGATATGCAAGCAGATCCCATTCTTTGTATATTAAAGGCAAATATAGAAAAGACATCCCAGAAATTTCTAATGATGAAACCTTTTGTCTTTGCCAAGTTGTTGTCATCTCCATCGAAATGTCTTATGAAGGCAAGCAGGGCATACAATACACAAATTTGATTCCCAAGCAAGTAATATCCAACTCCCTTGAACCTCCACCACAGTTTTCAGATTTGTTCCTAGAGTTTGGGGGTTCATCTGGATAGACTGTGTTATCTTCCAGCAGCCATGCAGAGCCTTGTAAAGTCTTTATGAGATAAACCACTCGCAATATCAGGGAAAAGCCTCAACACTTTAAAATGATATACAGCTGTTCAATAGTCTCGGTTGTCACACGAACCATCTGGCTGAAAGATGCCTTGAAAAGGTCTTGATATCAGTAGTTGAAGACAGACGGCGTGTGGCCTACAGTGGTTGGCTGGATGGCACATTTTTATAGCAACCATGTTACGTCAACCTTTCTCGATCTATTAACATGGACAGCCTGTTCTGTTTGGTTCTTTTTCCAAAAAGAGAGATTGAAATGGTTAAATGTGGTCAAGCTTGCTCTGGCGAGCTGCTTTACATAAGACATGCTAGAAAACTAGATTCAAAGTTAGAACAAATCCAAAAAGCTTATGCTAGTGATCAGGGGCACCGTAAAGGGGTGGAAGGTTAGGACGATTCTAAGGGCCCAGGCTGAGGAAGGGCCCAGAAGACCAGATCCCTTTTTTTCTTATTTCTTTTCTCTTTTTAATATATACGTTAAATGTGCTAGGGCCCCTCCTACACATAGTGTATTTTGTCTATTTTGACCATATATTTAATAATATTTAACAAATAATGTATTATAATAATGTACTGTTTAGGAGACACCCCTCCCTTTCACAATGGTTCGTTCCACCCGTCCGTCCAAGCTACAGTCGCTAGCGTAGCGTTTCTTGCTATGATGCAGCCCAGACAGTGACAAACGCAGGCATGTCGCATTATACAGGGTATGTTTATTGGGTTAAATTTTATCTGAAAAATGTAGAGGGCCTAGAAATTTTGGTTTCCATAGGGCCCAGAATTTCTGGCGGCACCCCTGCTAGTGATCGCATAATGCGGTTTTAGAAAGAAAACATCTCAACAGGTTTTGAGCTTCTGGATTGTCTCCTAATTTATCATAAACTGGATGACTGGGCCAGTTATGTGTGACCAAAGTGTAAGAAGGCGTGTGAGTCAGAATATGTGGCTATTTATGGATTTAGTGTCTAAAAATGTGGCGTCCAAGTAATCATTATTTTTGCTCATTACTCATTTTTGTTAAATCTTAGAAAATGTCAGTTTCACCTTAAAACCTTACAAAAACATTACATTAACTACACATCAGTGTAAAGGACGACCAGAGCAACAACACCGTGGCCAGTATTTGTGGCTTTCATCGGAATAAAAATGACTCTACCTTTTTGCCGTTTCTCCAGTTTTCTGTGTTCCTCTACCAGCTGTCACACAGATGATTTTAAAGTTCAGTAAATGGGGCATCAAGCTGAAGGTCTGCCATTTAGATAATTTGTTTGTTGTGTCTGCAGATGCTATAGGGCCACTTTGCAATCAAAGCCATTTACTGACTTTAATCATCATTAGTGGCTTTTTGCATTGTGCGGCACAGTTGTACTCATAAAATTGACTTGGAGCAACGTTAAGGAGAACGATACAGCTTGATGGATCAACTCACAAATAATGTACAAAGATTAGTTATATTAGAGTGTGTGTGTGTGTGTGTGTGTGTGTATTTGCAGCAGCAGTCTAATACCATAATGAAATTGGACAATAAAGTGAATGACTCTTTATTTGTGTATGCCTGTGCACTCACAGATGGAGAGAACAGGTCAGCTTGACAAAAATACTTTTACTTTAAGTTAATGGCCATGTAGAGCATTTTATATCCAGATCAAATAACTGTTGCCTATATATATATATATATATATATATATATATATATATATATATATATATAAAAAATATAATATAATTTTTAATATATGATGTTTACACAAAAGAAAAAAAATGCACTGTCAGTGTTAGAGTTTGCTGACATATCCAAAAACATGATATAAAGCCTTAAACATACTGTCACGGCCTTTTATGTTCCAAAACCAAAAAAGTCCAAGAAAAGTCCGTGGGTGGCAATGGGAGGTTTGTTTTAAAACGCACTTCTGACTCCATTGTTTAAAAATTATATGGCGTTTATTTCGTGGAAAATTATAAACAAAATTCAATCAAATAACTTTCGTTTAATTTCAAGTTGTAAGAAGTTAACTTAATTTGCTTACAACTTAACAAAAACAACAACAAAAAAATAAAATTAATTACGAATTTACATAACAAAACTAGGTCAGCATATTCTTAAAACTTTAAAGAAAAAACAAAAATGAAAATTAATTTGCGTTTTATAAACATTCAACAAAAATGGCCAGAACACATACAATCAGTTGTTTTCTATTCCTTCTGTAACTAACTTTGTTACATCATAAGGATCCATATTACGGAGGAGTGAATATTTATTCTGTAATGCCTATAATATACAGTATGCACAGTATGTACTGTATGCATGCTGGTGAGTAATATACTGAGGTTATTTACTCTAAACTGGAAATGGTGTTAGACCCTGAATGGCTTCCATGTACTGTGTGACTGACCTTCTTCTCTAATCTATATAATGGCACACACAGGTTAGATTAATATGGATGATGGATCCCAGCAATGGTTGATGTTGGTAGGTTCTGACAACCTTTGGGGACATCACTGATAAAATGCAAATCCTCATAACTTCACTTAATGTGATTGGTTGGGTTGGGAGACTCTGCGCATGCTCAGTCACTCCCTTGTTTCTTGACAAGCTATTAGATGTTCCTTCTTTATCACTGACATACCACCACATGCACACACATGCGTGCACGAAACACAATGACAGTACCATCACACAGCTGATACACAATCATACCAGCTTTCAAAAAGAAAAAAAAACTTAATGATGTGAAGCCAAGAGAGCAATTACTCGCTGTTCACCAGTCAGATGTTTCCTGTTGAGCTCTTGAATGATTTTAATTGAGGGATTCTGAACACGGGTTACCAGAAAGGCTGCAAAATAAGAAAATATTAAATTTATGGAAAGCGAATACTTTCTAAATGCACTTATGTTTGTCACTATATTAGAAAGTGTAATGGTTGTTGGCCCATTCTGTTCATTAGCAGTAAGAAAAAAAAAATCTGTAAATCATTTCTAGAGATGGCACGATACGACTTTTTAGTGTCCGATACCGATATTTTAAATTTGGATATCTGCCGATATCAATCCGATATAGTCTATTTCATAATCAATAAAACTGTTTGTTTTTTTTTTTAATGGCTTGGTGCATTTTGTATAAGATCATACAA
>VUQR01035244.1:1557-13974 GCA_015108515.1 Hemichromis elongatus | reverse complement strand
AGCCATCCGCGCTCTCAACCATAAAATGTGTTTTCTTTTTGCACAGTCGAGGAGCGTGTCAGGTTCATTTCACTGCGTGTTGTACCTGTATAACCTGCATGTATAGAATCTTGAATCTTGTTGTGATCTGGCGCTATATAATAATAATGCACTGGATTTATATAGCGCTTTTCAAGGCACCCAAAGC
The DNA here is from genome assembly GCA_015108515.1 of Hemichromis elongatus. Taxonomy (NCBI): domain Eukaryota; kingdom Metazoa; phylum Chordata; class Actinopteri; order Cichliformes; family Cichlidae; genus Hemichromis; species Hemichromis elongatus. Next base: position 13,787 of record VUQR01035244.1, on the reverse strand, counting down.
GCTTTACAATGACATTATTCATTCACGCTACAGTTGTAGCCACAGCTGCCCTGGGGCAGACTGACAGAGGCGAGGCTGCCATATCGCGCCATCAGCCCCTCTGGCCAACACCAGTAGGCGGTAGGGTAAAGTGTCTTGCCCAAGGACACAACGACCAGGACAGAGAGGCCGGGGATCGAACCGGCAACCTCCCAGTTACAGGTGCCCTTCCCAACCCCCTGAGCCACGGTCGTCCCATATAAATAAAACTGAATTGAATGTAGCCATTTAAATCAGCTGTGATGGATCAAGGACACATCTATCACCTGCAGGACACCTGTCCGTGAGGCCTGGAGTTGGGGACCCCTCATGGTTTAGGCAACATAACTCTGGCGGTCTGAAAACTCACTGTTATACACTGAGAGCAGCTGGATACAGCGGGTGGTGAGAGGCAGGTCCCAACCCGATGCTACTCAACTGGTTCGTTTGCTTCATGGACTTCAATAAAAATGATTACAAATTTGGGTTTTGGTGACTATTGGTCTATGTTTAGGACTTTTTAGGATTTTTCCTTGTGATACCTCTGTGAGGTATTACTGTGTGACAAAAATATAAAAGTCAACACTGACAGAGTGAAAGAAAACAACGATTTTATTTTCACGAGAAGAAAAGAGTGAATACTGGGAAGGAAAGCTCCCACAGTGATCAGGATTTTATCTGACCAAGGTCGTGTTGTTGGCGGACGTGTGTTTGAGGCAGATTTGTCGTGTCTCTCTCGTGTTGTCTGTGTAACTGGTCTTTGTTGCTTGTGCATTACCGTGATGGGTTCACTCCCAGCTGGTCCATTAGCGCGGCAGTGATGAGGCTCTCTTTAAACTCTGATAACACACAGCTGTCCATCAAACTGCCCGAGCACAATTAACAGCTGCGTGCACATTAACGAGCTGATGCATTCACAGCGTAACACAATCAGAGATCCCTCCGTGAAAGGTAATGAGTCGAATCAGTGTTATTAGTCCCTTTGTCCCAGTCAGGGACACAACAGCACAGCCACCAACACAAACCTGCACAATGAGGAAACACACATGTGCACAAAGACAAAACAAACTGAAGGTAATAAAAAAGACTTTAAATCAGGGCTGCTTAGTCCCAGTCCTCCAGAGCTGCCGTCCTGCAGCTTTTACATGCGTCCTTGTTCCGACACAGCTGAACCAAATGAATGGCTTGTTTTCAGGCCTTCGCCAAACGGCATGCTGAAGAGGTCATCAAACCATTGGATTCAGCTGTGTTGGAGCAGGGATGCATCTAAAAGCTGCAGGACGGTAGCTCTGGAGGACTGGGATTGGGCACCCCTGCTTTAAAATGTCCAACGATGGGTTTTTTTTCCCCCAGTAAAAACACTTCAACACCTTAGCCTTCAATTATCACATTTATCTTTGAATTATGACATATATGCAGTACATTTATATTTCTGGTGTGAGACGTGTACCCTTTATTGGACAGCTGACAGTGCAGACGGTTGCAAACAGCAGACCTGAAAAATAAAGCCACGATACAATGTCCTGTCTTACAACGGAAATCAACATGTTTAACAGGACAATGCAAAAAAAGTGCATTATTGGAAGCGCGGCCATAGCAGCTAGTGCTCTGCTGAGCTTCACCTCAGCTAATGTGAATCACTGCGCTGCAGCTCTGGACCACGGGTGTGTTGTTGGGCCTTTTAAAAGGATATTAATGCTGCTTCTAATTGTACTGACAGATAATTAAAGAAGTCGTGGGTTTAGTTTGGGTGAAATTCTAGGATTTTGTTTGGATGTTGCTGAACACAGGCGTATGCGTCTGTGTGATGCAGCGTGATACAAGGCTTGAGCATCAGAAAGCGCTGTGACGACCATCTGGTTGACTAACAGCGATTTGTCTGAACTTTTGGTTTAAAAACACAGCTTGTACACCAGGGCTGGGTTTTGATGATCGATGTATCGATTAAAATCGATTCTAGCTTGGATAACGTGATATCGATTCATTAAAATCCTGAATCGATTTTTTTCAAAACGCCAGCATGTCAGGTTAAACCTAACAAAATGTTAACAACCACCAAACGGCTAAAACAGTAAATGAGACGTTTACTGTTTACAACATTAACACAAAGCGCCGACCCCACGATCAGAATCAGGGAGATCGGCTTCCTCCCCCGACGGCACGGACACGGTCGGGGCTGGAAGCCGACCGCTCACTCGTTCTGATCCGTCGGCGGGTCGGCGCTTCGTGTTTACGTCCTTTTTGTGATAGATTCTGAAGCTGTAGGTTTGATCTCTCTCCAAACAATATTGACTGAACCAGCAGCAACAGAAGATCCAACCTACGCTTCACATAAACATCGTCATGAGTTCCCTCTGACTATTGCTGCTTCGCTTCCACCGCGATAAAAATCACACTTCAGGCACAGCGCCCCCTGTCTGTGTGCTTCAAGAACAGTTTCCAATCTAAATCTCTGTTTTCTGCATTATTCGTTTGCTTTTTACGCACAAGTCTACCGTTGTTTACGGCGCTGTCGGACGTGGTTTTTTTCCTTTTACTTACTTTTGAACAGAAAGCCTCATTTCTGTTGTTCAACAGGCGACTGAACAAATGTACACTTTTTAAAATGATGCAAAATTGAAAAACTCTTCTCTGTGTCTCTAATCAAACCTCTGTCACTTTGCTCTGCTTCACTTCACAGCATCAGGTCACGTTCACATGCTGATTAATGATTTTCTTTCGTTTTTAATCTACTGCAGAATATTTTAAGGTTCTCTGCTCTAGATCCGGGCCAGGAAAGTCGCCTTCATGTTTTTGTGTTTTATCCTCAGTTACTTTGACACAAAGGCATCTGCTGTGATGCTCACAGCTCTGATAAAGTCTAACAAGTGTCAGCTTTCTTTATACAGGTATAAAAATATGGAAATGTACTGATATGTGATCAGAATTATAATATTTCTGACATCTGAGGCAAAACTTTGAAAAATCGAATCGTGGATCGAATCGATTCCAGAAATCAGTGCCGATACCCAGACACACACAGCAGAGAAGCCGTCATACTTCTTCATCTCTCTTCTGCAGCTGTCGTCTTATTGCAGCTTCCTGTTTCCCTGCATGTGCGTCCAAATGGCCTTCCACTATCAACCATATGTTCCTGCACAGCCTGCGTCCGGCCTGCCCTCTGTAATGCTGCACACACACACACACACACACACACACACACACACGGCCAGCTAGTGAGTTATTTTGGCTTAATTGTGTTAATAAGGTATTCATTTGCACTCCTCTACACGCCTCGTTAGCCGATAAGCGCTGGAGCATCAGATAGGACGTGGACGAGATAGAGCGGAGGTCTGGTGTTATCTCGTATCAGCTGATGGTGCTGTTGACCTTTGTCGCTACTCAGAGATTTCAGGACTGCAGCACATCTTAACTTTGGCCTTGAAGTGTTTGTTTTATCTGATTTGGGATCAGTTTAAAGATCTGATCCTCAGAGATTCGTCAGCGTCTGAGTAGCTGTTCACAGACTGTCAACAGACGCACGGTTGCTGGTTCAATTAATGTTGTTATGGAGATTCATTGGATATAAAGTGCTCTTTAAATCACTGCACACCTAATTACATCATGACCACAGGAACACTCAGAAGGTTTAACCGCAAGTTCGGAAGTTTCAGGAAGTTTTTATCATGGTTGAACCAGAACAGAGTGAATTCATGACGACGTTTATGTGAAGCTCTGATCTCCTTCTGCTGGTTCACTCAGTTTTGGTTGAAGAGTGATGAAACCTGCAGCATCAGATTCCGTGTGCCTGCTCTCATTTCCTGTTTCAGCCGTTTGGTTTGAGCAGCTTTAACCTGAGATTCCGGCCTTCCCGGTGAAACACATTTATATTTAAACGTCGATTCAGGATTTAACGACTCGGTATCGCTTTATTAACGCTACTCTCTCTATCCGCCTGCACTTTCCATCATACACACATGAAGGACCACAGGAATATGTGGACCACGGCCAATCAGAGAGGTCCCGCCCCTGACTATCTCTGATTGGTTTAGACCACGATATGCGCATAATGTGTGTCTGTTGTGGAGACATTTCTTTTGCTGTATTCGAACAGCTGGTTGCACCGGGGCAACCTATGATGTTTTTTTAGTTGCACATTTGAGAGATAAGGTCGCAGTCACGAGCTCTGCAGTGATATAAACGTCTGCTTTATTGCAGTGTGGACAGATTAACATCTTTCTGTAGCGTTAATCTTTCACCTAATTTTCAACATTCTTACATTTTACTGTTATATTTTTAGGTTGGTTATAGATTTTTATCAACATTTCAGCATCAGCCCCCAAGAACGTTTCTGACTGGCGTAGACTAAACTCATAGCGATCATAGTGTGCAGAAGTCACATGATCTATGAGACACACGTTTATAAAAGCAGAGAGCCAAGCGTCACAGAGATGTCTGCCATGTCCACAAAGACGCGGCGTCTCCCTCTTCTTGGGTCTGAATGTGGACTCGGTCTACTGTGTGCCCCCCAGGTTTTCCTGGATGATGCTTGTTTTGACTAAGATCAGCTATTAGAGCTGATGTTCTGTCTAGGGCTGCAGCTATCGAATATTTTTGTAATCGAGCATTCTATCGAATATCTCGATCGATTAATCGAGTAATCGAGTAATCGAGTAAGGCATACTTTTGCTAAATTAAGGTTTAATTATATACAATATAAAAAAGACAGACTTCTTATGAATGAAAACTTTTTATTGTTAAGTATAACATACATTTTAATGTATTTGTATATGGAAAAAAATATTGTGTTTCTTTACAAAAACAAGAACTAAAATGACTTCCACCTCAACACTTGAGATAAAAAAAAACCAAATACTACTCTTAACTTAACATTCCTGAAATGAAGTTAAATAAAATAAATAAAAATAATCTTGGAATAAAAAAATAAGCATTTATTATTCTCAGTATAAAAAAGTGCATTAAATGGTGCCTTTAACAGTCTTTTCAATGTGCAACTTTACATTCAGCACTAACATGTATGTTAGAGCACGCCCCCAGTCCGACGCTTCCTTGAGAGGTGCTGCAGCATCGAAGACGTGCTGTTATGGTACGCGAGCTCCATCTTGCAATGCTTGCACACGACAGCGTTTTCCTCGCCTTGCTTGGGTAACTTCCGTCGCTTTCTATATCCCTCTTTTTCTTGCTCGTTTTCATTTCTGTCAGCGGCTGAAAAGACGAAAAGACCGCTGCTCGCCGTGTTTGGAGCGCACGGCATGTAAAATGTGTGACGTAACCGCGTGTGCAACACTTAAAGAGTCCGTGCAAAACGGCGGCTGCTCCGCTTTTTAGTTCTATTTAACGAATACTCGAGGCAGCGGAAATTCCTCGAGGATTTTTTGTCCTCGAATAATTCGAGGTACTCGAGGAATCGTTGCAGCTCTAGTTCTATCATCTTGTTTATTAACACCACCCATGAGGCACCTCTTCGTCTTACCTTTCAAATGAAATGTCAAAGATTGGGTATTTCAGGTTTTGCGCCACATTTGAAAGGAAGGCGCATCTGTAGGTCGAGCAGCAGAGTGGGTTGTAGAAAATCAGCCAAACCTTGTCTGCCAGCTCCAAACAGCTTATTTTGCTTCTTAGCTTTGAGGTTCTGGTACCCTCGGTACAGCGTGGCTTTTCTTTGGTGCTTTCTGGCTTCCAGATTTTGACTCCACCCTGCATTATGCCATTTAGCTAAAGATTCATTTCTAAAATTAACTTCATAGCTCAGCCCAGCATTGAAGTGACTAATCTGTGGTTGAAATCAGGCCTAAAATGCATCAGAGTAAATGTTACCCCTGGGCCAGGAGCCCCGCTCTTCCAAAGTTTAAATAAGTTGAACGTTTAATGAAACCGTCGATGGACCCGTCCCTGAGGGAACATCGCTCACCGTCGATAGGAGCTACTTTCTGAGCCCATTGTGTAAAAAACGATCCAATAGCATCATCTGAATGGAGGCAGACTGTGATGCAAATGGAAGCCAAATGGCCTTCTCTGCCCGGGCATGAGCCCAAAAATCCCCAAGTTCTATCTCTGGTGTGATAAGAGACACTGTAGCACTTTCCACAGACCATTAGCTGTGGATTGATGAGAGCACCTAACTTCCAGTGATTTGATCAGCGCTGGCCAAGGACCAGTAACGAGGGCCCGTCCAGGCTTACACCAAGCAGCAGAGAGCAGCTCATCTCCTTCTCAGGTTCCCATTACTTTCTACCTTCAAATCAGTGTGACCATGAACATACAGACTTCAGTTACTAATAAAAGTGCTGTTGCTGTTAAAAATGTACTGCTTCAGTCAAACCTTCGGTATCTGTATCCTTAAAAAGGAAAGCAAGAAAGAGACCAGAAATTTATCAGCGTGAAGAACAGAACGTGTTCAGTGCAGAACTCATTTACACCCACGGTGCCGGCGGTGAAATGTACTTTTATCTTTACCTCATAATTAGCATCACACATGTTTTATCTCTTTGCACCAGTTATGCACTGGAGGATAGTTTTGCATGCGGCCTGTTATCCTCATACCAACAGGCATAAACAGGGAGAGATCCCATGGAGGGGGGATTGCCTGCATTAGAGATGGAACGACGAGGCCTGACCAGAGGACAAGAGATGGTTGCCACGGTGATGTGAGAAGCCACATCTCCTTATAGGGAGATGTCTGAAACGTTAGCCGGACATGGCGACTGAAGGCTTTCCTCCAACCGTTTGACCAATCATGTTAACACATGCAATGAAAGTGTTTCCTGCCAGAGTGCAGCAGATTTGTCTCTGAGCCAGACAGACGGACGATCATGGCTAGTCTGCAATTCTAACCTTTGATAATGAACTGTTGTAGCACCCTAACTCAAGGATTAACCCTCGGTTAAGGTGGTGGTAGTACTATGAGCGCGGCCCTGGAGTCGTTACTTAATTTATTGGTAAACAGTTTTAACCTTCATGCTTAGCAGTTCTAATATTAGCGGTGCCTCCACATAGTAACAATATGAGTTCTGTTTTAATTTTCATTAAGAATAATGGATTTATTTAACACTTTAAACCCTTTTTTACTTTTTAGTAACTTTTATCACTTATTTAACTCTGTAAATAATAACTATGACACAACACAAAAATGTAAAATTTAGTCAAAATAAAATATGATTTAAATAAAAAAGTACAATATTCCAGATTCCAAAGGGTTTCTTTACAATTAACTTGGATGTTTTTCTCTTCACAACTCACAATGTTTCAGAACGAACACATTTATCCAAAATAGTCTCCTCCCAGTTCAGTTCACATTAGTAACCTTTGTGGGCTCCTTTAGTGAACCCGCTGCGGGCCTGGTCGTCCTCGGGCTCGTTGGGACCACAAACACAAACGGCCGCTTCACTTGTTAAACAAACAGGAAATAAAAGGAACGTGCTCACGTTTACTTACAAATCCTTTGGGCTAAGAGGGCGGGAAAGCTGAGGGGCCGACTCGGTCTGTGACCACGCTCGGCCACATGGTTGGAGTTAGCTTCACACTCGGGCTGCTGAGTCCACTGGGACACAACCACGGCAATCCTACCCACAGCAGAAGGGTCCAGAGAACTCCTCTCGGTCCTCTGTGCATTAGAAGTTACCATTTAGTTCCAGAGTAATCTGTAGCTTACATACTCGGCATACTATTACTGGCTCTAAAATGCTACCATGCTAACTCGCGATTAGCATCATACATTTTAAGTACTACCACATCCCGTTTAAGCTCAACACCAACTCTACATTCAGTACTCACTCATCACAGGGTAAACAGTCCATACAGGAGCGTAGACTCTGCATCCACGGCTGTGTTTGACTCTTCTCCCGGTACCTCTGCTATACAAACTCCTCCGGCCCTCACCAACTTAGCGTTTTTTCCTTCGTCCTGCTTAGATCCCGCCTTCCTTACATCTGATTGGACAATAGGTTTACATCAACCAATGGGACAAAAGCAAATACAAGATTGACAACCTAAAATGTACTTTTTAGACAACTTGCGGCAAATACAAAGTTTTGTCTTGTTTCACATTAGATAACAAACCTTTGTTTTACTCCATAAACAGTTAATTATGACTGACTTCCATTTATTGTGATTTTAAACACATTTTTAATGCATTTGAACTCTTTTTTTAAACACATTTATGAAATATTCACAATAAAGTATTTACATGACAATATTTATATTCTTTTTAACTTGTAGGGTCTAACATATTTTAGACTAGATATGTTAGACCAGGTTACACTGTAAAAATGTGTTATTTCAGCCTATTTGTCTTTTCTCATAAAAAACAACAACAACAAGGCTCAGGGCACTGTCATGGCTGAATCTGACCACCAAAGATAAAAGAAGAAGAGGAATATTGACGGGGTCAAAATGCTAACATTCAGGCTTCGCGTTGTCAAGTGTTTTGTTTTTTTATGTGTTTTTTTTACTGGCATATTATGACAAAACGCCCATTTCGCCATTCGTCATCCATAATTTGTTGTATGTGGACACCAACAGTGTGAGTGGACTAGAAGCTGCTTTCAAAGAATTGCTCTTGTGGTGTTGAGGAGTTTGCAGTGGAGTATAAACCCGGCCTTGTCTCTTACAGATGTTCTCGCCAGATAAGCATCATTTACTCATTCATGTACACATCAGGCTGGTAGAGGCAATAACACTTGATGAAAGGAGTCTGATACTGAGTTGATGAGTCACTAGTTAGCTGCCGTCAGTCAAATTCTGATCTCGGACACTTATCGAATGAACTCTCATACGAGTTGCGAATGTCATCAAACTGTTGTTGTTGTTTGGGTTTTTGGCACATTGTTGCCAACTTTGGTGAAGAAGGAACAACAAATGTATGCATCCATAACATGTGTTTAACATGTGTGTAACATGTGTTACATGTTCCCAAAACTGGTTATAGCACAGCAACTAATAATGCTGGTTCAATGTCCCATGGATGCCTGAAAATACAGGTGCAAAGTGAGCGAATGGAAGACATGAACCACCTACTTCACAAATTCTCTCTTTTATTACAAAGTCTCAGAAAAATGAAATGGATGCACAAATATTCCCTTGTGGAACGGTGTCTCCTTGTTTCCTAGCGCATTGTTTGCTTTAGTTGCTGCATGTCAATAACAGGTGTTACTCATCTTCAGACAGTATAAAGCAGACCATCATTGACCTGAAAGTATGAAGGCTTCAGCCACACACAACACTTCATGACTTAGAACTTGTTTATCTCACTTAAAGGCATAAATCATCACCTGTCCAACTGGAGGTACTTTGGTCATTTATTACTTTTTTCATCTGAGAATATTAATCACATCACAAAGTGAATTTCCATGAATTTAGAATAGATAATCCAGAAGGATTACAAAGCTAAACAATGTGAATCCCACTGTAAACTGTAGCTCAGGACTGAAACTTCTTTAACATCCATGTTAGGATTGTATTAACAGAAACAACATTTAATACATGTATTAAAAATAAATACACAGCATCGCAGTACTGGCACAAATAAACAGTGTTCATAACACAGTTGAAGCTCGCCGTATTTCAGAGCGTTGAATAGCTGGTGAATGTTGAGACACGCCTGCACGTCTCTTTGGAGAGTTTATTGACATGAATGTTTGTGGAGTATGCAGACAAACTTCAACACTGCAGGGTTATTTTGCTGTTTGGAACTGTGACAAGTGTCTGCAAATCACTCGAGTACTAGTGGCATTCACATCATTACACTGGCATTTAGCAGTGCGTTTCTGTGCCAGTGCGCTAAACGCTTCATCTCTGTGAAATCCATTTTTAAATGCTGGAGGAAAAACTGAAATCATCACTGAAGTCGAGGCAAAGTTCACACCTGCATCCTCGGAGCGCGACTGGACTTGCGGAGAGAGCCGGAGCTCGCTTCCTGTAATGAGTGTCAGAACACAGTCGGAGCTGTTCGTGCCGTGTCTTTGTATCCTAGACAACTACACGAGTCCCTTTTTCTTTTTTAAAGCGCAGAGCCCGGAGAGTTCTGCTATTTGTTTAAGCCCTGCTGAGAGGAGCCGTGGCCACGTAACCACAGTAACCATTACATACATCTCTCAGCAACAACCAACCACAAGTCGGTGACGAGTGACGTCATCAGCCCCGCTGGCCCCGTCTTCATCATCTGCGACACATGCTCCACGTCTGGCTCCTCCTCCTGTTTGTCTCCTCTTCTGTTACGGCTGAAAAGCTAAAGCGGGCGTGTGGACTTGAGTGCAGACATGGAGGCAAAACTGATGTGAAAATAGTGCTTAATTACAATAGTGCAGAAAGGCAGTAGTAAATTGTGAAACTAGACAAGAATGATAAGACAAGTAATCAGAACTATGAGCTGTGATGCATTTCAAAAGTCCATGAACAGGTCGATGGGAGAAAGGAGGGCAGTGGCCTGGGTGGAGGAATACAGAGTCACTACAAAGAAGAAGAGACAGGAAGCCGGCAGGGTCAAAGTAAATTATGACAGTGTTGATTGGACAGTGTTGCTGAATGGCTAACGTGTTGCAGGTGGAGAACAGCGTGAGAGGTTAGTGATGTGTCCTGTATGTCGAAGCTTCGAAGCAAGGAAGAGACGATTTTCCCGTTTGGCAACATTTTGATCTCATCTAAGGTATGCACACAGTAATAAGCATCACAAATGATAAGTACCATAATATAAATAAACAACACCACAGGTCCTATCATCTGATTTTATGTCATTTGGTTTATTAAAAATTGAAGTGTTTGCTGTGCTCCAAAGAACGTGGATACAGTAACAACACGTCATCTGAGGCAGTACAGAGCCCTGCAGGAGGAGACTAACCAAGGTGGACCAAGCTCAGGTTGTAAGCATGCAGTCATTTGATACATTTATATTCCCCATGTCATTCATTTATACTTGGGTTGTAATTACTGAAATATGTAATTTCTTAATGTTTAGTTAGTTTTATCCAGGGTTATGGCACGAGGGGAGAGGAATGATGTGGACGAGGCCTTGGTCAGCATGGTGATGGAGGATTCCCACTCTTCACTATTGTGGAGGACAGTGGGTTTAGAAAGCTTGTTAACCTTTGAACCCCAACTATGTTCTCCCCACAAGGCAGGTGTGTATCTTAAAATATGAAGCATGTTTCCATTGTGCCTATATTTCCATAATAAGAGCTGTACTTTCTTTTGTTTAGGCCTTGAAAGCTATCGTGGACCAAAGATACAAAGAAAAACTGACTGTGGCAAAGGCATCTGCAGTTAGTCTGACATCTGGACATGTGGCCCTGCATTAACACAGAGGCTTACCGAGCTGTCACCATTTCATCCATTCTAACACTGCATTGCATTCTGTAGTTTCAGGTGTTCTGCACCTACCTGAAGCACATACTACTATCAGTTTGTCACAAGTAACAGCAGCGCTCATGTCGGAGTGGGGCACTACAGACGGAGCTACCTGTTATGTGACTGATGGAGCAGCAAACACGGGTGCTTGTGTGAAGGAGCTTTCTTTGCGTCACAGTAATTGTGTGGCACATACATTGAAGCTAATGGTCAAAAAAGCTCTTGATCAACACACCGCGCTGTCTGAGATCCGGACCACCTGTAGGAGGATAGTGGGATATTTCAAGAGCAGTACGCTTGCTAAGGTTTGTTCCATTCTTTCTTTACTGCTCTAAGGTGCTGCTGCAGTAACACAGCTTGAACTAATCGATTTGTGTTGGCTGTTTTCTTAGGAGAGGCTGGTGCAGGAGCAAATGGGTTGGCCTCCACTGAAGTTGATTCAAGAGGTGGATTAACGTTGGAACAGCACATTCCAAGTGCTTCAATGCGTTCATGAGCTCAGGGAGCCTATTGGAGCATCGCTAGCTGGCCTGCACACTGATATTTGCCCACTATCCTCTGAACAGTATCAGCTTATGGCAGAATGTCTCTAAATGCTCTCCCCATTTCATGATGCCACCACTGAGTGTCAGGACCCAAAGTAATTCCACCTCTAACAATGTTGCACCATCACTAAATGACGAGGAAATGGGAGTTGTCCTAACTCCAGAGAGCTCCACCATGGTTGAGTATCTGAGGAGACAATTAAAGGAGAAACTCTACACGTTGCAGTCAATGAGCATCATGTCACTGGCAACATTGCTGGATCCAAGGTTTAAAAAAATAGGCTTCTTTAGCCCCAATAAAGCACTGGATGCTGAGAAGACTCATTT
>VUQR01035243.1:49053-61693 GCA_015108515.1 Hemichromis elongatus | reverse complement strand
CACTAAAAATCAGCATTGTTGTTGTTGTTCAGCTTTTCATTTCACCATTTGTTGATTCACTCGAAGAGCAAGTAATGCTGGGCATACACTGTGCGATTTTTGGCCCATTTTGAGCCGATTTTTGAGTCGTGCGACCGTTTTGGTGATCAGCCCGATTTTTGCGTTCATCGTGCGTCGTGCATCGTGTAGTATACGTGGGGTAACGGAGAAGCGATTGACACCTCACGACCAGCTCCCGATCATCAATCGCTTGGTCGTGAGGATTTCAAACGACCGCCGTGAGGGTGTCATTGTAGCTTCACAAACTGCGCACGCGCAAACACATAAACGTCGGCGAAAAAGACGGAGTAGCATGGCAGCGCAGCGTATTGTCTGTACGCACAGTGTGAGCACTCAGGTCGCATCAGAGCATCGGGCCGTATAGTGTGAGACCCTGCATCGTGACCTACGAACTTCTAACCCCTGCGAGTCAATCGTACAGTTTGAGCAGGAGCTAAATCGCGCGACTGAAAAAATCGCACAGTGTCTGCCCAGCATTAGGCAGTGTTATAGATAGTCTGACCAAAACAATCCCAGCAGCTGGTGCAAACTTTTGTAATATAGCTATTAATTGAAAAAACGTGCGAACCCACGGTAAGTTTCCAGTCAGTACGCATTAGCTGACCTGAGAACTGTGCAAATATCAGATAAATCCATCCATGCCTATTATTTGTTTTTCGTGCTATCGTCATCTAATAGATCCTACCAGCACGCACTGTGTAGACCTACTCTGAGTTAATGCCCCTGCCATGGTAACTACAGCAGTAGAAGAGAAACAATAGGGGCTCTGTGATTGCAGTCATCAAAATCTCTCTTGGTTCGTAGGGGCTCTTGATTGCAATCATTTTTTATTTTTTTTTGGTGCATCCATAGTTACCATGTGGTCTTTGATTATCTTGTTCAGAAGAAATGAGCACGGTTTTTCCGTGCCAGTATTATGAAAAGATTTTTGCAGATGTGTCAGAAAACAGGCAAACTGAATTAGTTCAGTTTTGTATTCTTTGATATATAGTTACCCTTACCCATTTGTGATGCTTAGCTACCAGTTATAAATAAGAGCTATGTATTGAACACTTTACAAAATTGTCTTTCAAATTTGTGAAGCACAAAATGAATTACAGAAATCACAGTGACAGTACTAAAGGTGTGCAGTTTAGACTTTTTAGAAGTTAGAACAATTAGACTTTTTTCCAGACATTTTTTTTTTTTTTGCATTGTGATCTACGACAGTAAAATTATTCACAGAAACCAGGATTTAAAATCTAAATATTGTGCTTTACATACATTGCCTAGCCAATAATCCCATAATAGGGTCTGAAAAATATTCGCGGAGAAATTCAATCAAAGCAGATGTTACTATGCAGATTTGTCAGGAATTTGCAAACATGTTTGGGATCTGTGTGTTTAGGCGGTCTTCCTGCAGTTTGCTGCTAAAAGTTTACTTACACTATGAATTTATTGTTGCTTACTTCCTAAATTAATAGTTTAGTTGTGTTAGTTTCCCAAAGCACAGGTGACATCTTAAAAATAAAAGATATTTAAATTACTTTGATTTGAAATAGAAACTCAGCAAATCCTTAAAGTGCCAGAGTTTGAATGAAGTTGGCAATGAAGTCGGCACTCATTGAAATGGTAACTATAGAAATAGTTGCTAAAACCTTTTTCCAGCTCAAAATCTTTTTTTTTTCTTAATATTTTTTTTCCAGTTTACAAAATAACAGTCCCCAAATCCCACTGTGATATAAAATCACTTTATTTATTTTATTTTTTTAGGTGTTCTGGAACTGGGTTAGATTTAATTTAGAACTGCTTTAATTCCTCATGGCTTAGATTTAACAAGGTGCTGGAAATATTCCTGAGAGATTTTGGTCCACATTGACATGATAACATTCCACAGCTGCTGCGGGTCGGGAAACCAGTTTGAGATGACTTGGGGTTTTTGACGTGGTTTGTTTTCCTACTGGAAGCAGCCATCCGTTTGCTGGCGGGAGGCAGCTATACACTTTGATGTTCTTTGCTGTGTTATTTTTATATTTGCCTTGAACAGGTGTACCTAATGAAGTGGCTGATGGATGTACTGAATATAAAAATGTTGTAGCAAGACGGATGCAAGAAATTTTCAGAGTATTTTTTATTTCTGTCCTGAGCTAATCAGTTTTATAGCCCAGTGCTTAGCTCACCGATACTCTATTTAAATTGGTTAAACTGAACAGGTGGATAAAAGGTTTAGAGGTTCTTCTGCTGTTTAACAGAATTTGGACCCTCAGCTTTAATTGGATTGGTCTCTTAGCTGACTGATTTTATTTTATTTTTCCCCAGATCTAGCTACTCGTAGATAAAGATTTAATGGTTTTCTTTTCTTTTCCGATTCTGCTTTCTGATTTTCTTCTGTGTCATATTGCTCATCGTCTACCATGTTATGTTCTCCTTCAGCACCAAGATGAAGGGGACAGTTATCAGGAGGATGACGATAGCACAGAGGTGTTCTCCAGGAGGACGTTGGAGTCAAACTGGGACCGGTACGTGGAGTCGGAGAGGCCAGAGCCGGATGATGACACGCCTACTCAGAGAGGAACAGACTATCGTGTTTTGCTGGCATCGGCAGGTACAAGATGTTGGAGGAGGATGTTTGTTTTACCAGCCACACCTGTAAAGCTCATACAGCCCACAACAGGAGGGATGGGTTTTACCATTGACTTTGTTCTAGAAGCTTAAGTGATTAACAATCAGTCAGTTTTTTACGTTGTTATTTCCTTCCCCATCACGCTTCACTTGGCACAAAAAAATGTTGACTCAGTTTTTCTAAAGTGTGTTGACCCTTCGTGTGTGTTGTAGCCTTAGTGCAAATACTCCACCGAGTCAAGTTGTAGTTTTCCAAAGTTGCCTCCGTTTCCTAATTAGCTAGAAATGTTTGTCGAAATGAAACGCTGTCTTAAGGGACTTTAATTGCTCTGTATGGATATGAAAGATCCTTGTTTGTCTTGTTTGCTAATTTCAGCCTCAGTGGTCAGTGTCGGGGCCCCTGGGCTCTTTACGGTCTCTGATTCTGTTGCTGTTTCTTTCCCCCAAGGATCATAGTCAGGGAAGTTCAGTTTAATGAGAAGTTTTTATCAGATATTTCCCCGATTCTCAGCCCCCAGTGGCGAGCTGTCACGATTAGCTTAATATTCAAGATAGTTTATAGTTGTGGTCTAATGTTTAACACTCATCATGGACATGGATCACATGGCAATTTTGGGATTTCTTTAAACTGTTCCTTTTTCCAGGGTGGAATGATTGCGCATATATTTAGTTAGTGACTTCAGAAAACAAGAATTGTGTGCGCAATTTGAATTTATTTTGGATTTTATCTAATCCACTCAGTCAAAACGACACATACAGGCTCAAATATATGCATTTACTCAAATCTTTCAGCAAGATTTGCTGAAGGTTGTTCATTGTCTTCTAACTTGACAAGGCCAAAGCTTATTAAGTCCAAATTCATTGAAGATCTAAGAAAGAGAAGAATAGACTTACACATTTTGGGAAGATCTTTTGGAGCCATTTTTACATAGTTGCAGATTCCAAGGTCAGCAGTTCATCGGTCGTACGTACATAAAAGGTTTTCGGATTTGTCAAGATCTGAAACTTAAATGAGCTGCGGGCCGCTGCTGGCACTGTCATCTCATTGGAGGGCCACTTTAGTGTTCAAGTAGTACAAAAACAAAGAAGAAAACGCCTACGAATATTTCTGAAAATGTCGTTTTTTTTGTTTGTTTTTTATATTCCAAATATTGCATAACAAGACAAAACTGCAAACGTGAACGCAGTTTGTTTTTCTTCTCACTCGTAACTAACTGAAGCCTTTCGCTGAACTACCAAATAAACAAATTGGTACTCTGTTTTGGTCCTGATTAAAAGATTTATGCTGTACATTTCACCCTGGAAAAAGAACAGTTCAAAGAAATCATTCAAATGCCCAAATTACCGCGAAATGGTGAGAACGTCTAATAACAGCTTAGAAATATTTTAGGAACATTTTATTCATTTTTCCCAGCTCCTGAACATAAATCACAAAATAGTTCATGCTTGTTTTGAATTCCTGTTGGCTTTCTGGTAATTAATTAACTGTGGCTGGTGTAGATTTGGCAGCATCATGAGCTTGAGGTGCAAGGAGGTTACCATAGCTCAGTAATTTCAGCGAGCAGCTTGTCTTGCCTTGTAAACATCCTGGCTGTTCCCGGGCTGATGGCATTGAATGCAGTAATCGTGACCTGAAACTTCTGCCAACATTCTGGCTTTTATGGCGTATCTTCATCTCCTTTTCATGAGCTTTATTTGCGTTAGGCTTTCTGGGGTGACAAATCCCTCCCTGGTGATTTGGCCGTTCGAAGTTTCCATAAAAAGTTTTCTTTTTACAGTTACCGTCATGCTCTTTGCGTCTCCGTCAGATACACCGTGGGTACTGATTAACTGAGCTGATTCACCCTTCGTCACATTCCGGACTCCTGGTTCAAGAAAGAATTTGGCTCGGGTTGTTCTTTTTTTCTCCAAGTTATGTTTGTCGATTTTAGACGCTGATGAAATTTAAAACGACACGAAACAAGTATCAGAGGCGCGTCTGTAATCGGCCGCTTTTCAGTAATGCTGGTTGATCTGCGATGTGTCGTTCGACAAGATAGAAGATTGGAAACACGACTAGAAATATACACTAATGCATATTTCAGGGATTTTCTCTGTTTTTAAGCCTGCTACAAAAACCGGATGTCATGTTCTGGATGCAAGGCGCTCTGAATGTAAGAGATGAAACATGACTACTTCATGCATTTAAAGAATCAATCATACATCCTGCTAACATTTGACACTGTTGTAATGGTGTTTAATTCTATGGTTAGCTATGACTCAGTGTCTCTTTTCCACTTCAGTTCACTCTTTCACAGCTTTAACCCCATCTCTACATGAAGTATGTATTATGTGACCAGTGTATAGCTAGGTTGTTATACAGCCTTATATGGCTGCATCCTTCTAAAGAACACTTTGCTGATTTATCCTTAAATTCTTAGAAGACTGCCTGAAAATCAGCAGGAAGTCTAATACAGAAGAATCAAGGGTATGATTTTATTGTTCTGTCTTGTTCAGACTTTTGTGAAACTTCTGCAGATATAAATGGAAATGCACTTAATGAGGAGGAAAAAGAGTTTCAAAGTCAATATTTGATACGAGTACCTTTATTCTCCAGCACAGCCTGAACTCTCCTAGGCAAGCTTTCATGTCATTTTTTTGAAGTAGCCTTCGGAAATAGTTCTTCAGGCTTCTTGAAGGACATTTAAAGCTCTTCTTTGGATGCTGGCTGCCTCTTGTTCTGTTTTGTCAAGATCCCTCTGTGCTTTAATAACATCGAGGTGTGGGCTGTGGGGAGGCCAGTGCATGACTGTTTGTGATCATCTAGAATCAGATAGAAAAATGAAGCCGCTGCCGATCAGATGCTTTCCAAATGGGGTTGCATGGTAGATCAGAATCTGACTCCTCTTTCAGTTGCATTAGTTTTGAGAAGATCCCCAACATCACTGGGTGGCATGCACCCCCAAACCACGACACAGCCTCTAAAACATATGTTTTTTTTGGGGTTTTTTTACAGTTGGGCGAAGACATCCCTCTTCTGACCTCCTCATCCACATATTAACCAAAAATGTCAAATTTGGATACATCACTCCGTCAGACAGGTTGTCACTGATTTTCAGTCCAGTTCTTGTGTCATTGTCAACCTTTTTTGCCCTCCCGTGCTGAAGAACTGCTTCTTGACAGCTACTTTTCCTCCGAGAGAATGAAGCT
Organism: Hemichromis elongatus; assembly: GCA_015108515.1. Lineage (NCBI taxonomy): Eukaryota > Metazoa > Chordata > Actinopteri > Cichliformes > Cichlidae > Hemichromis > Hemichromis elongatus. The sequence continues at coordinate 55,843 of VUQR01035243.1, read as the reverse complement.
TCGATGAACATTAAACGGATGAACATCTCTCAGGCCCTGTTTCAGGTCTTTGCTGGCTCTAGATTCTGTTCATCTTCTGTAGATAGGCTTTTAGGCCTGACACGTCTTTTGTCCTCAATAAGGGATAATAGAGGTTATCCCGGATTTGACTTTGCTTAGCTTCCTTCCTCTTACACATTTCTGGCAGGAAAGCTAAAGTACAAATCTCTGCACTTAGTCTCTTGTCAGCTTGACTGAGTACATTGCATAACACACTGCTGCAGGTGGCAGAGTACTCCACTGGATAAATTACTGTTTTGCTGTGGAAGTCTAAAAAAACTCATCAAACATTAGATCGTTTAAAATTTTGGAGCAGTAGGATGTGATATGGTCATTAAGATGTCGTTATTCAAAGTAGGGTCACACCAACTCATTGCATTTGGTTTAACTAATGAAAGCTAAGCAGCACTTTTTTGTGTCTTACATGGTTCTAAAGCTGCACTTACTAATATTTATAAGCTTAAAAATGATTTCTGTTGTGACAGAGGTAGCTCATAGAAAAGAACTGTTGTAGCGGTAAGGTGGTGGCGGTAAGAAACACAAATGTTAATTTGTTCCTGGGTATGTTGGATCTATACGTTGGCAGCTGGCAAGTATTTATTTCAGCATTGTGTTTACAGCTTGGTGTCATGCGCACAGTAGGCAACAAAATGAAATAGTGCTGCTTTAACTGGTTTTAACAACGTCCTGGGCTGAAGACTAGTTATTGCAATTTCTGGCTTGTAAATTCACAAATTCAGCGATGATCAGAAACTCACATTTGACAACCCTCATCAGTCATCTTAATTTATTTTTGGATCCAGAATCTAATTAGGCGAACTCCATCGCACGTGTTACTAATCAAGAGCTCGACGAGTGTGGCACATTTTTCAAAGTCGCGTGTCTTCTGTCAGTTATGTTTTTCAGTTGAATATCCAGGCGTTCACACTGATTGAGCTGTGCAGGCTCGCGCTTTTCGGGGGAAGTCACGAGGCCGTTTTTAACCGCGGGTGAGTGTTTTCAGCAGTGAACTGTTTTTGTGGGATTGTGTGTGTGTGTGTGTTTTGTTTTTTTTCTTTTCCTCACGCCATTAGAAAGTTGGAGTGTTGCAGCGCCGTGTCGCTCTCTCTCCTTCTCTTGTAGTGTAAATGCCAAAGGTGCTCTTGTGAGTTGTTTGACTCCGATCTCTCGTCTCTGTGTTTTGCCCACATTGCCAGATTAGTCATGGCAATACAGCAAGAGGCTGCCGCTCTTTAGAGGATACTTAATTATACGTGGGCGGTGATGCTTTTAAGAGTAGTTTTTCTGGGCAATTAAGGTAGCCATGAAAACAGGAATTCACTATAAAAACCACCTGTTTCCGCTTGGCTTTTCACTAAATACTTCTTGTGGACTTATTTCTTTAGTTTGTTAGAGGCATTGAGGTATTCTGTTTGCTTTATCGACAACATTTGACAGAATGTACAGGTCGGAAGTACTTCTATGTATTTCAAGAGAGAAATGGCCTGCAGCAGTGTTTCTCAACCTTTTGTTATGTATCTTAAAATTCTTACGAGATTCAAAATCCCAGGGCGGAAAGGTCGAGAGCAGAGCTTTACCTACAGTATGATGGAGGCGTTAGACGTGAGCTGACTTTTTTTTTTTTTTTTAGTTTAACAACATTTTAATCAAGTAGATGCACGTTTTGTTTTCTCATCAAGTACTCTAATCATGCTCTACATGATTAGAGCGAATAATAGTGTTAACACCTGTATAGGAGCTGAGTTTGTTTGAGCTATATATAAATATATATATATCTATACACTTATGAGTGGGTGTGGATTGGGTTTCCTGATATTCCTGACATTTATTGGAGAAAACAGTGAGATTTTGTTTTTGCTGTTGTTGTAGTAAATGACTGTGGAGGGAGAGCAGCTGTGTGGGGATGCTGGTTCGATCCCTAGTTGTTTCAAGCGCCAAAACATCCTTGAGCTAATCAGTGAGTGGCCACAAAAAAAGCACAAGTGGAAAGCTCTCGGAGAAATCTATTAGCACAAACCGAAACAGTCAGTTAATTACGAGCAGCGCAAATTTCCGAGAGCAGGTCACAAACGAGCGGGTCACAAACGAGCGGATCGGATCAGAAAGCACGTACCAAATAGGTTTTACTCATGCGCTTCACTCAGGAAACAGCATGACAGTTCAGAGCAGGGAGAGGCAGGGTAAATGAAGGCGAAGGAGAATCATCTTCCATCATAATTTGACGGAAAGTATGTGAAACCTTTGTTGCTGTGGCAGCAAATCTGACAGCTGAGGTGGGGCACAGGATTGATCTCGATTGGGACTTCTAATAGCTGACCTGCTGTAGAAGCACACAAAGCGTGCACTGAATTAATAAATGTACTAGTACTGCTCACTGTGCATGAGTGCATGCGATTTTTTTTCCGACATGCTGTGTGAGATTGCAGGTATTTCGCAAAGGTCAGGGAAAGAGTCTGACTCACAGTCACCAACTGACAACAGACAGTTTCTGCAAATTCCAGAATTCTTGTACAATATGTTGTATTATTCAGATGTTTTTCAAGCATGTTTCAGATCTGTCTGAGTCATATTATTAACAGTACTTTGACAGACATTCCAATATCTTATATAACAGCAAAATATGTAGCAGGAAATGTGATGTTGTAGGGCTCTTTGTGTGTGTGTAGTTTTGAGTGAAGATATGCTGAGGCTTTTTTTTCTCTTTGCAAAGTTTTAGTCTATGTTTTAAATATGTGTCGGCTTGGTTCTTAACATTTTCTGAGGGACTCAGAGAAGAGCTCTATGACAGAGTCAAAGCTTTGGTCGTGTTCTGCTAACATCGCGCGCTGATATTTTGATGATCAGCTCTTACATTGGTGTGATAACTAACTAGCACTAACACATTAAGGAAGACGAGGCAAATGAGCCAGTTTCCAGTACTTGATGTAGATTCTCTCAAATCTTATGTTTATATGATTCATTTAAAAATTCTCCTGCCCCGATTTGACTTGACCTTTGACTCTCAGAGTTGTCTCTATACCTTTTTTTTTTAATGTGAAAATTTTCTAACTTTTGAAAGAAAGTGGCCAGTCCCAACCTCCAAAAACCAAATCAAACCAAACCATCGGACAGATGGCGAGAACAGGAGGAAATGGAAAATAAAGAGCTTGGTATGTTCTTAGAAAAACCAAGAAGAAGGTTCTTTTAGAAATCCACAAAAAGAGAAGACTCGGCAAGAGATAACAGAGGTTCCACCAAAAGATGCAGATGAATTTCATAGTGTAATCACATAAACGTTTGGTCAGATTTGGCCAAATCCTGTAAAATAAAGTGGATAGCACTGGTACAGATGAACAGTTAACTAAAATATACTGAAATGTACATTTAAAGTACATTTAACTGATGAAATCAAAATGAAAGATAAAGAGATCCAGAAAGAATCAGCTGTAAACGCCTCGCTGAATATTATCAAGGAGGAAATCTGCTGTTTTATGGTCATAGATTCTAGACTTTAGGCAGTCATTGCCTGCAAACGATTCTTGAGTATCTGCACTTGTTGAATTTGCAGCCTGTGTTAACCTACAAAGCTGTAATTATAACAAGTTGCGCCACTATGTGATGCATGACTTATCACTGTAGGTCGGGCTGCTGTAAACCGCAAAATAAATCACCACTTTACTGAGCCGAAGAAAGGGAGTGTTGTTCGTCAAGCAAAACAGTCGAGAAATGAATGTAGGCGGAAAGAAGGCTGCGTGTAAAAAAGAAATCACTGTCATTAGCTCCTCTTCCTGCCCTGAGTAGTGTAAATACTTTTGTCAGCACCTTTAACACCACTACTGTTACGAAGAAATGACTTGGAAAAGATAAAATTCCCCTTTTAATTTTGGCAGCTACTTTTTCTTGACATCGCTGCCAGATGGAGAGATGCAGTGAGCGTCTTCTTAAAATGATTCAACAGTTGGACAGGTTAGAGGCCAGATTTATAATTATAGTTCTCACTGAGGCGCGGCTGTCAGAACCTACAGTGTTACATAATGGCATGTTTCAAAACAGTTTAAGGGAAGTCTTTATGTAGTTGCTCTTGAATCTTAATGAGGAGAAGTGGGATTTTTTTTTTATCTAAAGCAAGGATTCTTTGATCAACTGAGTGAAAGAACAGCATATTTAGACATTAGAGGAAACCTTTTGCTCTCTGAGAAACTTTTGAGTGCTCAGAGAAAAAAAAAAGTAATATGTAAAAAAGAAAGTACACCCGCTTTCAAGGTTTATCTATTAGGGGAATAATCAAATTAATCCAACCCTTATTTGGTTCTAAAATGATTTTAATACAACCTTAGTAAGTTTATTGTAAGTTTATTGAACAACTACAGATGACATATTGTGCTGTTTAATTGTGTATTAAACACACAAACACAAGTCAAAGTGCAGAACCAGTGTGTAAAAGTATAAGTAGACCCTATAATTGAAAGCTTGTAGAACCAGCTTTAGCAATATTAAGATAAAGTAATTGTTTTCTGTATTACTTCATCCGTCTGTCGTCATTATGGAGAGTTCATATGAGGGGTGGGGCTACTGGGTTGGTGTCTGGATTTTGACTGGACCATCTCCTCGATTCTTTTTCTGATATAGGTTTGGTGGTTTGTTTAGGATAGTCATCCTGTTGCGCGACCCAGTATAGGTCGAACTTTAGTCTTTGGACAGATGGCCAGTCACACTGTCTCGCATCCACTCACATTTAGCTAATACAGAAAGGTTCATGGTCCACTCAGTGCAAAGTGCCCAGCTCCTATGGCTGCAAGACAAGCCCATATCATCATGCCTCCACCACCGTGCTTCACAGTTGTTATGAGGAGAAACTGTGCACCATGGCCAAACATCTCCACTTTGGTCTTGTCTGTCCAAAGGACATTGTTCTATAAGTCTTGTGGTTTGTTCAGATGCTGACTACGCTGTGCTGCCATTTTCTTTTACCTCCTTCAGCGCTTCCAAACAAGCTTTACTAGATTGCAGCTCTTGGGGTTTGAGCTACTTTTTACCCTCTTAATTATAATGGAAAAGTAAGGGTATACTTAGTTTTTTACACCTGTTAAATATTTTAGAGGTTACTTCCAGTCAAAGGCTATCTATATCACTTAACATTAATGCCACAGTCCATACATCCTTTTCTTTACATTCAGAGATTCTGCTCCGCACTCAGAAGCTTTCTTTGCTCTTCATATAGTCTCCATTTGTATCACTTCAGGCTGTTTAGATTTCATTTTGACTTTTTATGCATGCAGATGCATTGGCCGCTGCAGTGATTCACCTCTCAGCATGGGTATATGCATGCTAGACAAATTCAAGCACACGCCCAAAATCCAACTGGAAAATTTGACACAGCCCCGATAAAGACCTGCAGACATTCGGTGAATTTCCTTTGCCAGTCTGTTTAAACATATATAATTGAGCTGTTCGGAGATACAGTGCCTGACTTTGTGTTTGCAAAAGCTCTATTAAAACCTCTACTCTGCTTGGTGTGATTATGAAAAACTGAGCCCAACAGGGAAATTATGTAAACAGACTGTTTGATTTGAATTGAAGGTCGAGCTGATTTCTGTTGTTTGCAGCCTCACAAATGGCTATTATGTAGCCCTTCTGCTTGTCCAAACATCCCAAGTGCTTTTAGCATTCATGTGTTTTTGAAAGACTGATTACACCTATAACATCCAGTGCTTCCACTGCGTCAGGAGACAACAGACCCTTTTCGTGACTGCGGCTTCCAGAGTGAGGCAACTTTTCAAGGATGAAACCTTGGTGCTTTTGATACTTGAGATATTTTGCGAGCAGTTCATTCTAAAGCTTCTTTTGTGCAGAAAGGTTTTCATCACCTTGATGGCGTCAGTGGTCATGAATTAGAAAAGAATTGAGGTAAACAACAAATGCATTGGTTGGTTTTTTAATCTACTAAGTTGCTTTCAAGCCTCAAGTCTTTTTTCTTTTCTTTCTTTTTTAGCTTTACAGAGTCAGGTTTAGTCCTTGCGTTGTCGGAGGTTGGTTATTCTGTTGCTAGGAGAAATACACCCATGATGCAGATCCCTTATTCTGTACATATGAGTCCATGCGCCTTTATGACCGGGAAAATGACTGCCTAGTTATTTACATCCTCACGCTGTCATCTATCTGTACACATTAACGCAAGGATCAATCCTGCTCCCCCGCAGCCGTAGTTTACCAAGGCTGCTAATGGGCCTCTATCAAAGCTCAATCATAATGAAACAAAAGGAAATCGCATTAGAGCTTCGGTGATTCGGCTAACCAGATTGACAAACACAAGGATGATTTCCTAACTGAGATTAATAGTCCCAATCATTCCATTAATATGTATGTTCCGGTGTTGTTATAGATACTAGATTTGCCATGTACGCTGGAAGAGACTGGCGTCAAAGCAGAGGAATGAGGCCAATTATGTACTGTCTGGTTGGTGCAAATAGGAAACAAAGCATTACAGGTGATTGGTTTGTTTCCCTGGAACTGCTCATTAAGATGACGCCAGTGGGGGTTATGGTGTGAGGTTAAATAAAGCTGCAGGCAGATCGTAGACACTTCACTGAGATCATCCCACTGATCAGCCCACCCACTTTCGTCTTTAAATACCTGTGCCGTTGTTTGAGTGCCAATACATTAACTTTTTATTTTCACCAGATTATAAAAGGTTGAAAAAAACATTTAATTTTCCCAAAGTTGACATGATTACTTGAAAATGATTTGATAGTTAACGGCAAAATTGTAGCTC
>VUQR01035243.1:19218-40397 GCA_015108515.1 Hemichromis elongatus | reverse complement strand
CAAATTACAGAGCTAATTTGTCACATTACTGAAGCTGAGTAAAAATGATAAAACGTAAACCCTGATACCAAAAAACGGTGAATAAGTAAGTAAAATTTATTTATATAGCGCTTTTCACAGTTAAAAATCACAAAGTGCTTTAATGCACAAGAAATGGAAATATAAAACAATGTTACAGTAAATAAAACAGCAATGTAAAACAATAAAAAGAACATAAGAAGAAATTAACAAATGCTTTTTAGTTTTTAGACATTTCCAGTAGATGGTAATACCTGGTACCGAGTGCTTCATTGCTTCTTTTTTTTTACTCCCTACTGAGCCAGGGTTCCAAGAGGTCTGTGTTGATCTGTGTTGCCACAGATCGGCCAGTCCATGGCATCACTACGTGAGTCAGAAGAACAACTCCTTCACAGAAATCAAACCCACCATTTTTTCTTAACCTTGCAATGAGCGAACTGGCTGCACACAAAAACGCATGAGGTGCAAATGCTTAGCACCAGTTTAGCTGCAGGTAAACTATTGCCTCAATGTCGTCCATTGTTGTCGCATTTGTGTCGCATTCAAATGACATCATGCGACTTTCGTCAATGTTGCGCTAATGACACTGAGGTGGTCCTCAGTTGTAATGGAAAATGATCAAAACCACCAATAGAGTCAAGCTGAGTAGGTACAAGTGGAAAAGTAGCACTTAGTGACCTTCATCAACCATTTGCCAGCTGGTAGGGAAATTCACATTTTTCTCTTGTGACTGGTTGCAGATTGTCACCAACCGGTCTCTAAGCTTGCTCAACTGGGGGCCTAATTTAGCATAACTGCTGAATGGAGCTACGAGCTGGGGCCTTGTTCTTTGCCACTGCACTGAGTTTGAGGTGAGTTCAGAGTTGTTGCACAGTAGAACAAGTTTCCACTCCTGTGTCCAACACATTGGGCCTGAGCTACCTACTGAATTTTATGAGTTATTGTGTAGTATTGCCACACTTTTCCCGCTTGTTCGTTAATTTATAAACAGCAAGGTTTGCCTTCCTGATTGTTTTGCTTGCCATTTTTGGCGGTGTGCAGGTATCGGAATGTCAGTGCATTTTAACATTGTTACAGTATCGTTTGGTACAATGTTTTTTTTCCCACTTCTGCTACAGCGTAATGATTCACCTCTGTGGCAGGATGTAATTTGTCATGTTGCATTATACAGTAAGCGTACCCTCACCGATATCTGTGGACAAAATGATAAAATACCTGCCACTGAACAGCATGACCTTCATGGAAGATAACATATTACAAAGCGGAGGTTTACCAGCGTATACTTTTTTCCTTGTTTTTAGCACAACTTCACTATTTTTCCATAGTGCATGAAGGACAAAAGTGCTATTTTAGAGTACATGAAAGGATTCTTTACAGGTTGTCTAAGGAGCTTGTAAATAAAAAGGCATCTGGACTTCTGCAGGTTGCTTGAAGACGTTTCACCTCTTATCCGAGAAGCTTCTACAGTTCTAGGGTCAAGAAGAAGCTTCTCGGATGAGAGGTGAAATGTCTTCAAGCCAACCTAAAGATGTCCAGACGCCTTTTTTCTTTACAAGCTCCTTAGACTACAATGACCTGGATGACTGAGAACCTTCACAGACATATTCTTTACAGGTTATAAAACCTCCTCAGTGTAAGCATGTGAATGTATAGACTGGTTATAAGACTGAAACGCACTACAGAAGAACAACCCTGTGTGTTCTCCATCAGCATGATTTTTGTACACAACAATGCATCCCCATTTTATAGAAATATGACCAAACATCAGTTACTATTTTGTAATAACATCCATGATAGAAAATGATGGGATAATTAAACTAGATTTACATCAAATGCTAAATATGATTGATGATTTTTGCAGAGAAGTGTTCGAGCTTGAGCCTCTTGCCTCCAAACAAGCCGCATGCCAAAGAAAATACATGCCTAATGAGAACGAAGCCTCGAGTGGATTGGAGCTCTTCTGATATGACTTTGACATAAACACAGCCTCACACAATAACCATTAAAAGTTAAGAGTAAATAGCTTCGGCCCTCCTTATTGTCTCGCCTGGTTTGCTCGGGATTTTAATTGCAATTAGCGCAGACAGTGATTTATCGACGCGTAGTTGGGTTTCAGCGCCATGTCATGTTGGGCTAATTGGTTTGGTTAAAAAGGCGTGACAGGGAGCATGCTGGAGGTGCTGGGGCTCTCAGGAAGACAATCAGCTTCACACATCGCAAACTGGAGTTTCTCCAAACAGTATTTCCTGGACATTTTCAGAAATCAGTGCATCACATTTTCTCCCTTCTAGATGTCATTTTTTCCTCTTCCTTCAGCCCTTTTCTTTCTTTTCTTTACTTAGACTTCCTATTCTGTCCATCTCTCTTAGCACTGTCAAAGACATATCAGATGGGATCTGTACCTGTTATAATAATAACAACACTCAGTTGCTCTTAAGTTTTCTATAAGCTGCCTTGCTTTTATCTCTTCTCTTGTCAAATGAGGATCTGCCATGACAGCCAGTTTAAAAGAGAAGTAATCATTCACTGATCACACACCATTACTCTCGTAGCAAATGGAGGCAGAAGGGCGAGCAGGGAATGCGTGTATTCCTCTTCCAGTCACAGAAAATGTCAACATTTCACCACAAGTGTTAGCGGAGACTGAACAGTGGTACTGCATCTCCTTACATATCCCTCCTGTTTCTGTTCAGCCAGTCGCTGCTCCAGCAAAGAAGAGTAATCGAGGTTAAGGCCAGACCGCAGCTTTATACAGTGAGCGGATTTTGGTCGGTGAAGATGACTATATGCATAAGGTGTGGTCCTGTTAACAAGGGTGTGCGTGTTTGCATGTCATGTGGTAGGACAACCTTGGCATGCTTAAGCACTTGAGGTAACATCTGGACAGAAATCAGTACAAGCCTGCACACTTTATTCAGCTGTCAGTGGGTAAAAACCACATTGATTATCCCTTAAGGCATGTTTTATATGGCTAAGTTGTACATACAGTTATCACCAAAAATCAATATACAAACACAAAAATTACAGGTATTATTCAAGGGTCGCTGAGCAGCTGGGATAAAAGATTCCCTAAATATCAGATCTTATTTCCTTTGCATGCTTTTAAACACCCGAGTATCATATAGGCCACCTGGAGTTATTCTCATCTTTAAGCAACCATTAGGTTTTTATTTTAGCCCAACAGGGCTCTTTGTATTCTGTAATAGTAAAATAAAAAAATAACGTCTCACACTCCTTTTTTCTATAGCACTTCAGTGAGCGGTGGTGGTGATATCTCCCTCCCTTTGCCGTAGCGTGTGTGTTGTACCTCATGGATCTCTGACCGTGAGAGCACTCCCTGGCCTACTGGATACAGACCAGGCAGGAATTGAACTTGCTGCTCCAAAGGCATGTAGTCTTACCACTACGCTATCCAGCTGCCATATGATCTAAATCCTGATGGAATAATTTCTTTCTATCTGGTTCAACTAGTTGATGATCCTGCTTTAGACTAAGGTACTAAGGCTAGGAACAGCAAAAACATGCACATATAGTCAGTATATGACTATAAGACGTATTGAAATAAATTAATATAGAAAAGCTTTTTCTTCATCAAATAGCATTTTTAATTTCTGTTTTGATTTATTTTTTATTTAGTTATTCATACTTGACACCAAGATTTTTCGACCTCCATTAAAAATGTGAAAAATGTGCGTCACACTAACCACACACAGTAATCTTGAACATTAAAAAAAAAACATGTTAGGAGTTCTGTCCAGTTTCACAGGGATCATGGAAATGTCTTCACATAGTTTGTTAAGCTTAGACTATGTGTATCAAGAATATACTTAATATAAAATGTTAAAGAGAATAAAGTAACAAATAGACAGATTGGAGAAGCTAAAACCTAAATAAATACATACGGTCCTTAAACACCACTCTCTGATACGACTGTCAGGTTAGAAAAGCTGCAGTCTTGTTGCAGTCTATACACATTTCCTCAATCCTTTATTGTGCTCATAACCAGGTGACAGAGAACCAGCACAGCCTATCTTTATCGTGACTGTACCAAAGCTCGACAGTCGCTCTGAGCATATCTCGGGAGATGGGTGAAGATGAACAGCGGTGAGGTGAAAGCAGAGTGGCGTTGAGTGGAGCGGGAAAAGAGCAGAGCGGAACAGAAAGGCAGGAGCTAAGCCAACGACAGCGAACAACACATCCCAGATATAAAAGATGAGAGTGGGCCATACATAGCTCAGCAAAGCCGGGGTTGCAAGCAGAAAACCTCATTTGTTAAAATGGGGTTCAGCCAACAAGATGTCAAGAGACAGGATACCACATTATACAAAAAGTTACACAATGCCAGCCAAGCCACTTAGCACACGGTATGAGTGAAGCAGTGTTTATTCTGTGAGAATAACTCAGAGGTTTACTGGCCAGACGTACGCACTTAGACAATCATTTGAACTTGGAATTGATCTTTTAACATTTGTGTATGGTGAGGGTGTATGTGCTGGCATGGGTTATGTTCATGGCATTTAACAGAATTTCTACACAGTATAGGAAAAGGTTCCAAAGTAAAATTTATTAATCACCAATTAAATATCACACAATAAAACGTAATTGAAAAAATAAAATATAATTCAAAATGACCAAAAATGTTCTGAAACTCATGTAATATTTACTCTGGGTTCACAACAAGCAAACACATGGCTATAAATAAATAAATAAATGTAACTGTAAACCTCCAAATCATGTCGCCCACACATTAGTACTATCATAGTTCAACAGAAGAAATAAAATATATAAAAAAAGAAATAAATAATAGTATTACAGTATCAAAACTGTTTTATTTTGAAGAAAAAAATTGTAAATACATAATTAAATAAATGTGTTGTCAGTATCTTACACATAAAAGAAAAACAATCAACAATAACCAGATTTATATAAACCTACTGGGTTTGTGTTAGAGGATGGACAATTTCCACTCCTCTACCTTCATAAATGAATCTACTTTACAGATTAGAAGGAAGCAGAATCATTTCTTACATTAAAAAGCTAATTCATTTAGCCTAAATTAGGTTTTTTCAAATCCTTAAATATGTTATAAAAAGATAAAATGATGTTATGGATAAAAGATAACAAATGAAGTAGCTAAATCTAGCCAGATCTTAGAGCTAGCGACCAACCAGCAGCCTCGGTATCAGCGAACAATAAAATTTTTTATTTTTATTAAGAGCGTAAAAGGAAAAGAAAAAGTATGTCGAACTTATTGCAGTTTTGGGGGAAATTGTAACATTTATTAATATAATAAGATATTTTAATTTACATTTTAATGTGAAAGTAAATTTTTTAATTTTGGAAAAAGTTTATTTTTGTTTGTATATGCTGTTAGTTACAGTTATCAGAAAGAAAATCTACTGTGTCAAGTAGCTTTTAAAATGACTAACAACATATAGCTTTTTTATATTACCTTAGTTGTTTAATCTGAAAAGAAAATAACAGTTTTAATTTAATTTAGCTTCATTTAGTACTATTGATTATTTTAACTTAGTTAAGCTTTTAATGGATGTTTTCAGGCATAACTAACAATTTTTTTTCTATTTGTTGCTTTTCACTTCTGAAAATACATTACAGAAAATCTTAATATGAAAACTGCTGAGAAATTGTCAGGCTGTTACTATGCAGTGTGCACTATGTATATTGTACTTGCAATATAAAAGTGTGTTAATCATAAAAATATTGAGCAGAATAATACATGATGACAAATTTTTTTTCCTATTGTGTAGCTTTCTTGTATTATTTGTTTTATGTTATAATACACTAAAAAAGCAAAATAGTTAATTGATTAATTGGTAATTAAGCTCGCTGTTGCAGCTTTAGTACAGCTAAAAGTTTTCAAATGAAGCCCAGATATTATTGATATTTGTGAACTAAATCATAGTAAGAGTATTTAGTAAAATACCAGGCGTGTTTTTCACACTGCTGGGTGACACATCTGAGGCTGCACATTCTCTCTAGATGTTCGACTCTGAAAGCAGCATCAGGGTATTGAAGTCTGGACGAGCAGAAATGAAGAGTCTGCCTCGCTCTCTTTTTCATTCTCCTCGTGGTCTCACTTCTATGTCCTCCTCCTCTCTTTTTGTGTCTTATGGAGGTTTGACAGAAGTTTCTCTCATCCCTGCTGGCAGCTGTTGCCATGGTTGTATCAGTGCCTCTGAATTACATGCAATGATATTTCCATGGACACACATCCGGACGACACTGGGCTCTGAGATGTAGGGGGGAGGCAGCTTAACACTGTCAGCAGATTTCTGTGTTGGGCTGAAGGAGACTGAGCGAACGGGATATTAAGCAGAGAGGAGTAGGAAACACAAAAAGAGGGAGAGTGCCAACCAGGGATAGTTTTACCTTTAGCACAGATTTATCTTTTCAGTTTAATTTATTCCACAGCCAACTGAAGGTAAGGTGTGGTCTCCACAATAATGTAACAAAACCCAAAACAAAACCCAATTAGCTGCACTTGGCAAAAACAGAAAGGTAGAGCTCCCTTATAACAGGAAGGAACCTTCAGCAGATCAAAGCTCAGGGAGGAGCAGCAATCTCTATAGTGCATTTAGCAGAATAGCATCACTGCTGAGCACATAGTGGTGAAAGGATATCTGCCTTTAAAATTACAAATCAACTAGAAAGTAATTAGGCAACAACCTAGCCACCTTTTTTCATTTCAGTGCAATTTTAACATTATTTATTTATTATTTAAATTATGCTGGCTGATATAATGATGCCTCCTTAAATTTTACTGGCATCAGCCCTAAAAACCCTGATCAAGTAGTTAAAATAATCCACAGACATGTCTGAAATGTAGCTCATAAAGCATTTATGTATGCAATTCTAATGTCAGAGTAGAGACCATTGCCTGATCAATGGCTGTAATTCCTAAGCAGATCTTTTGTGGTGGCACAGAGACTCAAAGATAGACAACATATAAGACAAAGTTCTTAAATAGTATGATGACCTGGCTTTATTTTAAAGGTTCAACAAACCTCCTGTGTAGCTAGGTGAAGAGTTCTTTAAAAAAATTATAAATAGAAATGATGTAATCAATAGATAGTTTGGCCAAGCTCATTTGAGTTTCAGCCCACAGCTTGTTGATTAAATTCTGGCAGCTGTTTCTTGATGTTATCACGGAGCAATGGTTTCCTCTGGTTTAGCAGAATATTTTTGATCTGTTTAAGATACCAGCAGTGATGTGGTTCGATTTCTCGTCCACTAAATACCGGTCTTATTTTCTCACGGTTTCCCAGTGAAGGAGGAAATCTTTGTCCCAACATTAAGGCTCAAACGGCCGTCACGTAAAGCTGACATACCCATTCCTTTCTTTTATCCATTTCCTTCCTGTCATTGTAACCTCAGTAATGCTCCTTTTCATAACTCATCTTTCTTCTCCCTGTTTGACAGCGGGGACTCAGCCTGAAGAGAAAAAGCCCTCCTGCATTTTCTCCTTCTTGACCTCCTTTTGCTTCTTGAACAACAAATCAGTGACAACTGCAGATGGTGCTAATGGTCACACCTGAAGGCAGCGTGTCCATAATACAATATGCAGAGGGCAGAAAAACAAAGTGCGAGGCTGCATCTGACTGCAGCTCTTCTGTCAGATCTCCCACTGACTGCCCATCTGTGTGTGGCAGACTGACTACAGTCTGTGTATTTGAGGCCAAGATCACCTCATTAATTTTCAATATCATACTTTTGTGGTCAACTAATGATTATTTTACTCGTATGTGTATAAAAATTTAAAAAAACAATTTTTTTAGATGTTGCCAAAAACCTACTGGATCCCAGGATTGCTTGATTTATCTGTCAGTGATTTTGAGACCATTTACCAAATTATTTACTATTTCATAACTACTCAGAAAAATATTGTAAAGAAAAGGTCCGACTACTACCACCACAGTGGCCATAATGCAAGATAGACCCCACTCTTAATAGCTGTTCTTAAAAGTGTATTACTTCTTAATTAGACAAAAAAACAAAACAAAAAAAAGTGCAAATAGTTTAAATCCTTAGTTTAGGTGTGTAAAAATTGTAATCATAATTGCGTGATGAGGCTTGGATGGTGTTTATTGAAACTTTAGTCTTGTGGACCACAGTCAACAAGACTGCATGTCAACTGTTTTGTAAAAGTTCTGTTTTCATTTTAATACCTATACTGATTTCTTAAATCTTGCCTCCAGGGACAGAGTCCAGTGCCCATAAAATGATACTTACAACGAGCTAAAAATAACCCTGAAAGTACTAAAAACTAAACTAAAACTAAACATTTTCAAACAATAAAAACTAAATTAAAAGAAGCAAACTTATTTTGGAAATGAAAGCAATTGAAACTTCAAAATAAGTTAAAGAAATAAATTAGAAAACAAATCACAAAACTATAATATTTCTGGCTGCTACCTTAATTATTATTTGATGGATGGCTAATATTCGTAATTGGTAATAGTTAAACAGCTAATGCTAAGGTGTACACTGCCTATGCTAACATTTATAATTGTTTAACACATAAATACTTTTGTTGTTGAAATGGAAATGGAAAAAAAAGTTGAAATTTACTGACCTCACAAAGATTTTTTTATAAAGCCCTGGGTTTCAGTCTTTAAGACGCTTTGTCAAGCTCGTTGTGCTGCTGTTTGTTTGTTTAGCTGCTAGTGGTGGGAGGGGCTGGAAGCCTGTCTGCCTGCAGGGGTGCTGTGTTTGTAGCTGGATGTAACATTTTAGTTGGTAACGAGCTGCTGTCGGGTTAACCAATTCCTCCTCCTAGTAGTGCTTTTAAATTGACATTTTGCGTACACAGCCTGCCAGTTTGTGCTAATTACGCGTGAAACCTTTTTTTTTTTTTTTGCTAGCAGCCATGCATATTTTAATTAGGTTGTCATCCAATTCATTTTTTAGCCAGTATTTAAACTTAAAAGGGTAAAAGCTGAACAAATCTAAACTGTTATAACACACTGTCCTCAGCATTCATCCTGTCCCTGATATCTTCTCTGAATAATTATGTGTATAATAAATTGGTCATTTTTACCAGCAAAATCTCTTGCAGCTGTCTAACCTTGACTTTTCCTTACAAAGCTACAAAACTTGGCAGAGTTTAATTTAGAGGACACCTTTTAAGAGGAAGAATCTGCAAGCAGCTCTTAAACTAGACTTCTTTATACGTTTAAATTTATTTTGTGATGGTTTTAGCACTTTTTTCATTGATTAATTGATGTGTCCTAGTTCTGCTAAGTGTTGAGTTGTCTCAAATGAGCTGTTACTTTTAGGTTATCCCCACAAAGGAAGGGTGAAAATGTTGTAGGATTTAAGAATATATAGATTTCACTTTGAATAAAGAAAGCCTTCAATTATGTAATCTAAAAATACCTACAAGCGACCTGTTATTCCACCAAAATGACATCCTCCTGGAACATTGTGGAAATAACCACATGCAAAAATGAGGAGCTGTGAGAATGGTGCTTCACATCTGACATGTGTCCTTGTTGTTCTGGATGTTGTGTTTTGACTCTGTGCTCCTCGCGCGCTGTGCCCCTCTCAAACAACACAAGTTTCATCTTGACGGTTTTCTCATTTGTTCATCTGCGTATCTGTCTGCTGAGTGTGTGGCACCGCTCCTGTGCGCTTATTAATAATACATCCTCAGCGTCTTTGTAGTGGCAAGAGCCCTCAGACCGGCAATGTTGCACAAGCAGAGTAGCTCTGCTTTAATGCTCGAACTGATAAAGAGTTTACAAAAAGCCTCCAGAGAAAAACACTGTAGACATTGTGGATGTGAAGGCCGCTCGGTTGGTTTGCATAAGCACAGCACAGCAAAGAGCTGTCTTTGTGTGAAAAAGTACTGCATCTGTGAGTTTTAGGTCAAAACACCAAAACCTTTTTTTTTTTGTGCATTGCTTTCTTACAGGGGATTCAGTCACGCATTTCCGGTTTGCAGATGAAAAGGAATGGGAGATGGACCAGCTTAATATCAGTCAGGTAAATCAATATCTTCACCGCTCCTTTTATAAATTGATTTAACACTCTTGATTTATGGAATTTTACATCCTTAAAATACACAACAGTTACAATTATAAAGCTAAAAAGTGTTTTTGCAGCTGTGTTTAATTTGGTCATAACATGAAGAACGGACAAGAAATCCTCGTGACTGAGGTGAACCTGTCAGTTTTCATGAGTCAGAGTAGTAAAGTGGCAACTTGTTTGGATGATTGTCTTGTTTAGTCTTTCTAAACCACCATCTTATAGCTTCACTGGAGCCAACTATTTGATCAGTGAACTGTCGTGAGCTATTACTGTGCTTCCAGTTGTTCTTTTCCTACCTGTCCCCATCTAGGTTCGTGAACTCACATTTAAGTCCAAAAGAATTCAATTTGAATTTTCAGATTAAGATATCAGATTCATAGTGTTGTTGTAGCACAGCATTCATGTGCTTAAGGTTGGACAAAAGAACTTGAGAGCAAATAAAGACATTTTTAAAGTCACTATGGAGACTTTAACTCCCACAATGCCCCCAATACCTGTTGCACTCTCACTCACCTAAATTCTGCAGATACAAACATTTGATTTGAGTCTGTGTTCTCGTTTGTTCTCCAGATGGCAGGGATTGTTTTGGACCTCCCAGCTCTTACCCAGATTCTTCAAGAAGTGCCTTTACATCAGAAACTCGACCTGGAGCCCGAGCTGGTTCAGGCAAGTGTCAGCTGATGCCAGGACACTGTGGTTGGGTGTTATTCAGGAGAAATGCAAATTATGCAAGAGTGAAAGTAAAATTTGTGTTCAATTCCCTTGTCAGGAATTGACCAGCTTAAACAAGTTAACTGGGCAACTTTAACAACAAATACATTCATACAAAGAAAATTATCTTTTCTCTATTCTGTGAACAAAAACATTTATTTGCAAGTCATTGCATTCACCCATTACATTTTACACAGCAACTTTTTTTGACTTAGGGTTGTAAGATATAGAATGGAGGCATGTCATGTTAAATTAAGTATATGTAAAAAACAAAAAACAATAGAAAAAAATAGATAATATTAGATAGAATAGATAGATTTTTTTTTGTTTGTTTTTTAACGTTACCCTGATGTTTCAGGTCTCAGCACCAGCAGAGCTGCCCACTATGATTCTAGCGCCTAAACACGAAGTGCCAAAAATGTCCAAGTTCACACCTCCATCCACAGCTTCAAAAAGCCTCAGCCAGAAAGTCCCCGTGGATGCGAACCCAGCGGGGGGCTCAGGCTCGCAGCTTTCTTCCTCGGCTGCTGTCGCTGAGAGTCTGGCGGATGATGCTGATGAAGAGCTGGACGAGCTGCTAAACTTACAGAAACCAGTGTCAGGTGATGCAGAAAAGCAGCCTGTCAGTGGTGCAGAAATGGAGAGTGCTGTTGCAGAGAAGGGCAAGTATATTTATTGATTTTCTGTCCCTGCATGTTGAGCAATGTGGGAGAGCCTGGGAGAAATATAGAAGATTAATGTCGCTCTTGAGTCTGTGTGGAGAATGTAAGCTTGAGTTATCTAAGTGTAAAGAAAGAAATTCATTAATAATATATAATGTATATTTACTCTGCCTTGCACAACACATATCTTCATGACAGGTGCGTGAGATCATAATCTCTCCACTGGAAAGACAACAAAACATGGCATGCTAGCAGATTAACCTTAAAAGTGACCATTGGAAAACTTTGGCACCTAAAGATTCAACTAGACACTTTGAAGTAGGCAGATTTGTTTTTTTTTTTAGTTCAGTTTAATATCAGCTAGTTTGAAGAGTGGATCTTTTTTTGGTTTCACTTCAAACTGCTTTTTGAAAGTATTTGACTCACAGACAGCCAGTGTCAATAAACACAGCCATCAAAACCTCATTACATGTAATAAAAATTTAACCAGCTAATATATGAGGATCTTTCCCACATGTTTTATTTTATTTTAGTTGCTTTTTTCTCTCCAAAATTGTCATTTTTACCCCTTAGCTGTAAAAGACTGATGGGTTAATGTTGTTGCCCTGCCGGGCGGTCAGGCATCATGGACACCAAAGTGCCTAAATACTAACTTATTTAAAAGTATTTAAAAAATACTACAATTTCAGGACTTTTTTTTCACACACACTGTGTCCATGTATGTTGGGTGTTTTTTGAATAGAAGTTTTTTGTACTAATTGTTAATCAGCTACCAAGGATGATAACTTCTGCCTTTTATGCTCACAAGAAAAAGAAAACATTGTTACTTTGGGCAATGTTTATAGTCTGTTATTGCTAAAAAGAAATGTAAAGAATGTAAATTCTGCAGTTGCACTGCAAACACCTCATAACTCTAAAACAGAGATTCATACCAAACAATTTTGTTTTTACACTTTTAGTATGTTAAATATAAATATGTTACTGAGTTTTAGAGGTGCTGGATGGTTGTTGTTTATCTGCTTTGCACAATTGTAGCATTCCCAAAGTTAAAATTACTTAGGAAGAAGTTAAGTTTAGAGAAAAGACTAAAAAATGTCTCCCATCATGTTATTTAATCTACAGAATGTGAGGAAGTGAAAGATTCGACACCAAAACCAACAGAAGAGAAGAAGACGGAGAAGGTGAAGGACAAAGACATCGTACCTCCTGCGCCTATCAAGCAGGAAATGACAGAGGAGGATCTGGAGGACTGGCTCGACAGCATGATCTCCTGACCATCGGGGAGCATGGCCATGGCAGTTCAATCGCTTCAACTTCCATCCTTTGAAAAACTGGAAGTTTATGATGCTGAAATCTGATGCTTCCTCATTTCGCACGGACCTCTTTTTTCCCCCCCTTCGGTGTAAGGGAGACGATATGTTTTGTGTTGGAGGTGCAGAGGTTGGGACAGTACATCTCGAACATTTGTGAGAGTGTGTCAAGGAGCACCCGACTCGTTTGCGTCACTGCGTCAGTTACTTTATTCATTTCCTCCCTCTCGTCAGAAAAAAAAAATGCAGTTTACCAAAGCTACTACATACATATAAATGGCCAGACAAGAGCGGGTAACCAGTTTGTCGTCAATAAATTCTCAAACCAAGTTTTGCTGTTTAATTGTCTGTTTGTTGTGGGGTTCCTCTACTGTAGAAAGAAGTGCAGGTGGGCAGGACACCACAGTTCAGGAACAAAACCAAACTAAGCAACATTTACACAAGGATCATCTAGATATTATACAACAAATATTTCTTTTTTCTTTTCTTTTTTTTTAAATGTAAAAGCCACAAAACTAGCTTTACCTAAATTTGCTTATAGCTAATCCAGAACGGAGCACTGCTTGTGTTAGGAGGGACAAAAATGACTTTTTTCTATCTTTTGCATAGTTTTTTTTTTTCCATAAGGCACATCGGCACTTGATAAACACCTAAAGCGAGAGATGTCTCTGGTCCTGGAAGAACCATCTTCATGTCATCAGACAGGTTTGAACCAGCTTTGAAAGGCAAATCAGGTCTCACTCATTTCACTGGATGTTAACTAGATCATTACTAGCAGCACACATCCACTCACCTGTGGTTTGGTAGGAAGTGACACTAACATCCTGGCGGTAATCTAGAAATTGTGCATATTCAGACATTCAGTTGTCATGCTGTAACCCTTCACAATTATCAGATGTCTACAAACAACGAATTGTGCAGCAGGTTGGGGTTAAGCAAGTGGAAAAAAAGGCAATGTGAATCAGAATGAAAAGAATTATTTGCATAAAAGAGGCGTAGTGGCAGGAGACTATTTCAGTAACAACGAAGAACACGCAAACCCGAAACGTCCAATCGTCACTTGTAAGTCAGAGTCGTTATGTTTTGCGTTTGTGTTTGAATTCAGATTTCTTTTTTGTTTTCCTCTTTACATATTCGACACTATGACGGCGTGTGTTTTGGTAACAGGGTGAAGTCAAGTTCAGTGTCTTTTTCCAGGTAGAAGCAAAGTGGAGATTGGGGTTCAGAGCTGCAGACGAGGCGGCCCGCTCTAACCCAGCTGGTCCTCATATTGCTTACGGAAGCAGTCTCCGGTGGGGAAGAAGTCCCAGCATCTCTCCTGGTACATTTTCCACACGTATGACTCCTGAAAAGGGAAGGGAATGATTTAAAGGGGCCACAACTGCACATAGTTTTATTTGTACTCAGTCTCTGTCTTTTTGTACTGTTTAGTCTTGCTGATCTTTGTCCTCAGAAAACTATTAAGGCCAGATTTACCTACAATCTGCGTCAGCACAAAAACTTCCTTTGGTTAAGAAGCTACTGTCGTGCTTTTACTAAAGAGGCCCAGCGCCACCTTTGCAGGTGAAAGACGTGGACACAGGTGTTTGTTAGGCTGACCTTATTGCATGTATGCATGCCAACGTAGAAAAAAGCACGTCTAATTTTTATCTCGATGTGGTTGCGATAGTTGCCGGAATGAGTGTTCATTTTTTTGAAATGAGAAGGGGAGAGTGGGAGAGACTGGGTGCCTAACTTGCACAGGTGGATACCTCAAAGCTGGGAGTGCAGTGCCAGAATTTGTGCTGGAACTCTTCGCTGCATTGTTAGGGCTGGGTCTCACATGAAATGGATTAACTAATAATCCCAATACAAGACACAGAGATGTTTCTTGTTTCAGAGGGGGTGGAGCAGTGTTCAGTGTTTAATGCAGACAGACATCTCTGTCTTTTATCAACAGTGTACACACTTTAGACTCCTATACTATACAAGACTCCTATATACACTTTGACATACCATATTGAATTATTAATTTATTAGAGTGTGTTGGTTGTAGACCGAGTCAAGATAAGCTGCAAAATTTTGCAGCTGAAATTGTATCAGTGGGTCAGGATGGTGTCGATGGTGTAATAGTGTTCTTGCCACACTTTGGGCCCCTTAAACCAACTCATTTTAATACCATAAATGCTTGAGTATTAGTGTTAACCATGTCTTTCCACCACTGTGTCACTGACCACAGTGCACCCGTCTTCTAGTGGCTGCTTCTAACAGCATATCATGCCATGTCACAAAGCCCAAGTCTATTTAAACTGGTTTCTTGAAAGTAAAAAAGGTTCCAATGTACTGAAATGGCCTCTAATCTTATCAGGTTTTAATCCAATACAGAACTGAAAATGTGTAGCTGATGCTGTCATGTCAATACGGAATAAAATATTTTGGCAAAGGAGGGTCCAACCTGGTCCTAGCAACGTGTACCTAATAAATTGTCTGTGTTTATTGTTATCACAGCAGATCGGCTGTTACACAGATTAAATTTTTGTACAGTAGAATGGGATCATGACGCAGCCCTCCTCTTGATGAATCCTGTGCTGCACCTGAGTCTCAGACCTCAGGACCAATACAGTCTCTAGTAATGTCTAGCAGAAGATTTCTCCCTTATATGAAAAACGTTCAAAGTGTGTCTTATTTTATTTTTATTTTTTTAGGGAGGAAATAAAATCTGTGTTAATGTATTTTTTTTATTACTAGATTAGTCACTCACTCATGCTCCCTCATCAGGTCTGCCTGTTTTTGACCTCTCAATGAACTCAACATGCTTGTTTATAAATTGGTGGCTTGTCAGTAGATTAGCTTCAGAACTTCTCCTTCCCATCACTACATTTTTGCAATTGCACTATCATGGTAACAGGCATTGCTTAATAAATATTGCATACTGCAAACAATAGAACACTTGTTTTGCTTGCATAATTATGTATCAATATGATGATATATGATATTGTGCTATAGTTTCAGCCCATATTCATCCCATCTGCAGTGACTATATGTCCCGTCAGTGGACAGATTAAGGATGTAGCTCAACAGCATGTCAGTGATCACACTGTGTTTGTGACTTATTCAATCCTAGTAGCTGAATGCGATCCTTTGCAGCTTAGAGGAACAACAAGTGCAAGTTTTCTATTTCTTTCGCTAAATTTATGTCGTAAGAAAAAGTACACGAACATCAAATAGAAAACCAAGTTGAATCTCAGGTGCACAACAATAACAACTTAATATCAAAAGTCAAAGAAAGCCCACGCATTGCTTCTTTCTCCGGCAAAGCTGTACCTTGTGCAACATTTCAACCCACTTGATATGTTGCATAAGTAAACCTACTGAAGTTAGAGTCTGTAACACTCCAGTTTTTCCTTTTGTTCTTTTGAGATTGGTCACAGACGGCAGATTATGCATATCGTGTTTAAAATGAACAAATGCAACAGACTGCTGTTCGCTCACGTACCTGACCCGTATGCTCGGTCTCATCCTTGTTAATCAGATACATCAGGAAGAACCTGCACACAGGAGGCGCAAGTGTTAAAGGGGGAAAACGTCAGTCACATAACGTTTGGTCGTATTTCTGTACTTACAGGTAGTTGGCTAGGTTGTGTTCTTGTAAGGTGTGAGTTTCAAAGCCATGAGGCGTCCGGTCAAAGTAGTCATTCCCAATACCACAGATGAAACATTTGGTCTGGAAGAGAAATGAGTGGGGATGTAATCTAAAGTTAGTGAGGATAGTGATCCTCCTACTTGAACCCGCTAATTGGATTTCTGCTAATCATTTTCTTCAAAAAGTGTAAAAGTGACCGCTGGTACTAGTCTATGAAGGCGTTTCTAAGGCTGCGTTCACACTGCAGGTCTTAATGCTCAATTTTTTGATAAATTTTTTCTGTGTGGTTGTTCACACTACAAATAAAATGTGACAGCAAACGCGCTCTAGTGTGAACGCTCACGGCCCTCAAAGCGGCCCGCATGTGCAAAAGAAGACGTTACGCACAACGTGCTCTGTTTACGGAAGTAAAAATGGCGAACACAGCCCGGTTACAATACGACCCTAAAAGTTTAGCTTGAATAGAATCGTCTCCCCGTGTGCTAATCAAGTCCAAAACTTCAGTTTCTGTTCATTGACTCGCTCTGTCTCCAGTTTCCGCCGCCACGCTTTCCCGTTTGTCTTCTCCGGCGCTGATAATTGGCGTTTGTCTTGTGTCAGTAACATAAGAGACGGATTTAATGCGACACGACCGTTCGAACAGCAGTCGCTTTCTAAAACATCGGATATGTACGACATACAAAAGTGACCCAAATCAGATTTGAAAATATCGGATTTGTGCTGTTCACACTGTCATACCGTGATCGGATATGGGTCGCATGGGGGCAAAAAAATCGGATTTCATGCGCTTTCGCCTGCAGTGTGAACGTAGCCTAAGACTATTATTATTATTACTATTGAATTATCCCAAGTAAACTCACCTGGTGAGAGTATTTTATAACACACACACACACACACTTCAAATATAAAAATATGATTGAATAAGGATGATTCTAATTGTTGTTTGTATTATCAAATATTCTTCTTAAAATTGCTCTCAAATTTTGCCACATATTAGAAAGACAAGCAGTAAATTCCTCACATCTGGCAACTATTTGGCATTTTTTGCTTGTAAAAGCATCAAACCATTAAATGAAGTGCTGCAGTAAAGCGATTGTAACTGCCGGCATTATTGCATAATCAGTGTGAAATATCAAATTATTTCACTGTGGCTTTCCTTTGCAGCTATACTGAACAAATGGTAAAGCTATTCTTTGCTGTTTGACACTTTCTGTACGCCTGTAATGCAAAGTGACAGCAAGAAAAACTATCTGGTCTGCAGGCTCGGTAATACAGAACAACACAATATTGTACATACACACTGAATAGTGCTCTACTAAGTGCTGATTTGTGAACTGTGATTTTCTACACAAATGTACAACATGTTTCTCATTAACATTGTTCGGTTGACTTCATTATCAAAGAACTAATTAGCGAGAGGGCAGCCTTGAAGATATTCACTGGAAGTACAAATATAGAATAGTGCAAACGTGTTTTCTTCTTGCGAGGTCTTTCAAAGTGATGTTTGTACTGTATGTATATGTATATGTATATGTATATGTATATGTATGTATGGAGAAAAGTCACACAGCTTAGTGTAATTAGCTTAAATTAATACATTCAAGTGTTGCTTTTGGTTTGCTGCTGTAAGTTGACACATGCAACTTGTCAACAAGTTTTACTTCCCTAGAATTGACTTGCTGCACAGAACAAAAAAGACAAAAGTTTGATATATCACTCCATTTTGATAACTGGAGAAACACATTGTGGCATTTTGTTAAGTCTTCTGGACTCAGTAAAAAAAGGGCTACACCATCAAAAGAGACCTATAATGAACAGGTCAGCACCATTATTCTTAGATGCATTTAGAAAACTGGGAGCCGGTTAGGTCGGTAAAACTCTCAGCAGACGTGGGCTGCAGGAGTGACAGCTGCAAAGTAGATTTTTTTTTTTTTTTTGGCAGATTATAGTTATAAAAAGTATGAAAGGATTTCTCTGCATTTGTCGTGTTCCTGTTAGTATTTAAACAAAAAAGACACAATCAGTGCCACGCAATTCACAATTTCGCTACAGTTGCAATACTTGAGACTTAATTTCACGATTTGCTTTTCAAAATTATCCCTATTTATTCATACTGGACATTGAGCATGCCCTTCACTTCTTACTTGATCTGAAACAAACCCTTTTTAATTTGCTTTGCTTTTAAAATGTCCTCTGTTTGGCTGCATCTAGTAAACAGAAAGTTTGATTATAAGCTGGGTGCTGTTTATCTGAGATATAGAAATGTCTCCTCTCTCTGACATCGTACAGGTCTGATCACAGCACTCTTTTAAAGCCATACACTTTACTTGACAGATTTACATGTTTTTGTTAAAGTACAGTGTGCCTGGCATGGCTCTGATTGGGGGAAAAACAAAACTTCAGGACGATTGCAGCTAGTTCAGTCTGTGTTTTTAGTGCTTTTTCTTTGAACATGCTGATATCTTAGAACAATAACCCTCTTGTTAAACACAGGGGATTTGCAAACAGATATGCAGGCACCCAAATGCTGATATGACTCAAACTCACAATACAACCTGTCCCTGTTTTAGTTCAATATGTACCTTTTGCAAACCAGTTTTTCAAAGGTAGTGCAATGTTGGGTCATCAATAACACTAGAGAAAGAGAGAGAGAGAGAGCATTCACTATGCTTTCTGTTTTATAATAAAACATACAGGGTCTCCAGCAGAAAGGTTGTTAACCCTGGCGGCAGGGTTAATGCGAGCTACAGAGCGAACAGTGGAGCTGTGTCGGCCCGGGTGCATCTCTGCACGCAGACAGAAATACAGGGAGGGAGAAACAGAGACACAGCGACCAGGCAGTTTCAGGCTTTATACCAGAGACCATGAGCACCATCATTCACACATGCCAAAGAAAAATCTAGCCTGCATTCATTTATCGTGTTTGTTTTTCTACCTGCGCACTTGACGTTTGAATGTCATTATAATGTGACAGCTGGTAGGGTCAGATTCTATGGGCTGTATTTGTTCAGATTACTGTCATCAGACTCATTCTTATGAACCAGGTTACAATTGTTAGTAAAAAGACATCGAGTCACAAGGCTAACATTTGGAGATTACTAACGTCTGTAAATAATCAGAACTGTAACAATGCATGTCTGTGCTAAATAAGGAAAAATAAAGGAGGAGGATTTGTGCAAAATTGGGGAAAACGGGAACACAAAGACAAATGAGAAACACACCTACAAAAAGACCAGCAGAGAAGAACCAGAACAATGAGACAATGCAAGATAGAAGAATAAAAAGCATGAAGGGCACATGAAAAGAAAGTGGCAGTGAGCCAGAGGAGATAGGGCTAAAGCGTATGAGCATTCATCCCGTGGAAAAGTTGCTGCGCTTGCTGTGGTCGTGCTGAAGGCTAAGCCAACATGCCCAGTAGTGATGAATTGGTCCTGTCAGGATAAGCCAAACAAACAGAGATCGGTATAGTGTATGACATCCCTCCTCTAGGCGCTGCGGTGAACAATGACATTTCCCTACCAGCTGTGCAACAATGGGTCCAAAGATCTGGCAGGACACATATGCTGGAGGTATACAGCTGTTTCTGTATGGATATCTGTTAAATAGAAGTAGCTGAGTGATAGAGGTCATGTACCACATATTGCTTTTGGAAAACAGTAACTGTTAGAGCTGCAAAATGCATGTGACTGTGTCCGCTAGAGGGCAGGAGCTAAACAAAACAATAGCATTGAGACATCCTTTAAACCCGTTTTCATAATCAACATATTGTTATTTGTCTGAAAACAGTATTTCTAAATTATTTATGTAACTACATATCAATTAAACATCAGCCGATGTCAGCCATATTGACTAAGATAAATTTCCTAAAGGCAGTAGCCAGTGTTTTTGCTGATAGCAATCTAACTCTGCTCCACAGTTCATTATTAGGCCACATCTGACGTTCCAAGCCTGGTTGTCACAACTACAAAAGCTCCACTTTTATGGGGCAGATGTCAAATACATTGTGACATCCAGGCAACATCTGGACTGTGTTATTTTGATGCCTATAATGCCTATCAATGCCTGTTAATGACTTTTAGGCCATGTCAGGCCCACACTACATTTGCAGGTCCTGAAACTGAGCCTTAAATGCCAAAAAGTAGCCCATGTTAGGCCCAACGTGCCTGCTATTAGAGTTGTATGGAATGTCACTTGAGGTGTGAGGTGCTAAGCTGAAGACCTGAAGGATTTTGAACTTTAATTATATAAAGGAGACTTCTTTTTTTGACAGCAATGACAAAAATTGAACAACAACAAAACCAAAAAAAACTTGTTGTTGGGTGTAATGCTGTCCACTCGACAGAACTCTTCTTGAGGGTTCTTAGGAAGTACAGACTGGACTCCAACCTGCTGCTGACCTTCTAATGCTCGTCGATTGAGAGCCTGCTGACATACTGCATCACAGCTTGGTACGGCAGCTGCACTAAGGCGGATAGAGCAAGGCTTTAGAGAGTAGTCAAGGCAGCACAGAAGATCATCGGCTGCCCTCTCCCCTCCCTGATGGACATTTATTACTCCTGCTGCCTTGGCAGAGCAACAAACATCATCAAGAACAGCGCCGACCCTGGTTTCAACCTGTTCAACCTGCTTCTCTCAGGGAAACACTACAGGTGCATCAGCACAGAGACCGACAGACTATGGCTTCCCAAAAGCCATAACCACCCTGACCTCACACATGCACTGATAACACAGTTCAACCCCCATTCCAAGGACTTCCCTCTATAAACCACCACTGTGAAATACTTAATTTTACATGCAATAACCCAA
>VUQR01035243.1:3874-14960 GCA_015108515.1 Hemichromis elongatus | reverse complement strand
CAGCTTGGAGGAAAAGCTTATTTCAGTTTAGAGGGGACTTTATATGCAACCCAAATTCTTGCTTTGGATTTTTTTAAAACCAGTTTCTGTCAGTTCTAGTAAGCTGAAGTAGATTCAAAAAATGTTTTTACACAGTAAAAAGTAGTGATATAAGCAAGATAAAAACATGTTGTTTTGGTATAATGATGTTTTGCTCAAGTTTATTACTTAAATACTATAAAAACTACTATAAACTATAAAAATTACTATAAAAAATACCATATGAACTATGGACATTTTCTGTGGCTCTACACAGATTTTATACATTTTCTTGAACAGACCCTCAGTGCACTGTGCTGCATTTTATAGGTGCAAAAACTACAGCTGAATGACTCAACAGCTGTGTGTGTGTGCTCTTGTGGACCCGGCATGTTAATTATCACATTGTATTGTGTATCCTATGAGGACTATTCTGCAGGGTTTTCTTCCTGACATGAAGACAAATATAAATAACCACACACGGCGCATCATTGCTTTTGTTCCAGTTTTCCTTTTAATGCAGTAATTTGTTTTTACAATACAATCAGTCTCACAGTTGCCAAACATATATATTGTCCTCTTATTTGTAATTATTATCACTTAAAAAGAGGTGAAAAGCTGTTTCGAGTTAGGTAGTCGAAGGCCAGTCCCTATCTTCAGATAATAATCGAAGTGTGTATATTCATCTTGAATAGCTGTGTGTCTATATGAAATTGAAGGCAATGTTTATGGTCTTAATTACATAAACTTTCTCCAACTTTTATTTTTGTTATAGCATATAGTGCCTCGGAACAGCTTGTAATTCATGGCTGAGCTGATGATTTTCTGGAAATGTACTGGAATAATTACTCCCTGACTACCTCTGTGAACAGCAGGCCTTTGACAACACAACAATACTTCCTCCAACATCTGAGTTTTGCACAGATATTTTTAAGCCGTATTTTTTTCCCCTTTCCCTGGTATTGCCGGGCTTCTGCAGGTATTACGTTTTTTTTTTCTCCCCGTGCTGTGTTTCCTCAAGTTAGATTTGCTACCAGACACAAAATGCCTGACACCTTCCTTAGGGGCATTCTGTATTTGCAACAAAAAAAAAACAACTAAAAAACATTTGTGTTGACAAAATGGAGTCTTGTCAAGTAAAAGCTCTTTCCCTCTATTCATTAAATTTGTTCACTCTCCCAGTCAGCAGCAGCAGCGGTCGTTGGAGTGTCAGCTCATCCTGTTATCTCCACATCAAATTCACAATTGTTTTTACTTCAGCTCCACTTGACTCATCTCAGATCTGTTTGTCCTGCTCACAGCTGCCTCTTCACTATGAAAACTTCATTAAAGTCGTCCACGCTCAGACTTTGTGGAGCTTGTCCGACTTTTTTTTTATCAAGCTGCACCGACGATCAAGCGGTAAAACGATGCAGATTCAATCAAATGCAGAGAAAATTAGTCGCACAATAGAAATGCCTCTTCAAATAAAAGCCACACTTTCAAAATGAGGTACATGATGTTCTTAAGACTGACCTTGTGTAAAAGAGAGAGAAATAAATCTCAGCCTAGGGCCCAGAGAACAGCTGGGAGGTAAAAACACTAAATGTAAAAGTTTTATTAACCAACATCAGAGTGAAAATTGTTCATGGAGCATGAAAATGTTTTTCCAAATCACTTTAAAGAGAAGCTGCAACAATAAGATAAGGATGTAGTCTGTGATACACAGAAGAAAGGAATTTCGCGATACCACTGCCAGTATGACACGCTGCCCAAGTTTTACACACACACAAACTTCATTTTCTCCCATCGCTCGAGAACAGGACCCCGAGATACTTAAACTCCTCCACTTGGGGCAGGGTCTCGTCCCTGACCCGGAGTGGGCACTCCACCCTTTTCCGGCTGAGAGATCGACAAACGGATTGGTGCAGCAGCTGCAGTGATGCGGACGCTGTACCGGTCTGTTGTGGTGAAGAGAGAGCTGAATGTAAAAGCGAAGTTCTCGATTTACCGGTCAATCTACGCCTCTACCCTAACCTATAGTCATGAGCTGTGGGTAGTGACCGAAAGAACGAGATCGCGAATCCGAAGGGTGGCTGGCCTCTCCCTTAGAGATAGGGTGAGAAGTTCGGCCATTCAGGAGGGGCTCAGAGTAGAACTCCTGGGTGAGGTTTTCTGGGCATGTCCCACCGGGAGGAGGCCCCGTGGCAGACCCGGGACACGCTGGAGAGATTATATCTCTCGGCTGGCCTGGGAACGCCTTGGTGTCCCCCCGGATAAGCTGGAGGAGGTGGCTGGGGAGAGGGAGGTCTGCGCTTCTCTGCTTAGGCTGCCGCCCCCGCGACCCGGTCCCAGATAAGCGGAAGAAAATGGATGGATGGATGGATTTTAAGAAGGTGTTAACGATGTCTTTTGAGCAGTTAAAGATGTTTTTGTCTAGCCGAATGCCCGAGTCATTGTCTTAGTTTTTATTTATCATGGTAAGTCCTTACACCCCTCAGCAATGAAAGGCTGATGAAGAACTCGAGAACAACGTGATGTAGGATTTTCAAATTGTTACTATAGGTGTATCTACTACAGACCTCAGGGTACCTCTGGCTTACGTCAGTATTTTTGTGTTTTAAAGTAAACATCTTTTGGTAAGACTGGAGCTCGTTGTGAAGTTTCTCTATTTTTACAAAGCATTTGATTACCTTGGTTGTAAAGTGAGTGAAAGTAAAGCTCCTCTCAGTAAGTACTGAACATGCTAATGTTTAGTGAAATATATTGTTGGAAGTAAATTTTTCCCAGAGAAATATCCTTCTCAAAAAACGTGAATGAAGTTAAGACGCACTTTTCATCTGTTATGTAGATGATCTGGACATCAGGGATCTGACAGCTGCAGCGACGGATCACGCTGTGGAAAGGCCTTTGCAAAATGGTTCCCTGGAGCAAGAGGACGAGGAGGATAAGGATGAAGACGGCTCTGCGTCCAACAAGCTCGGCAGCATAGAAGAACAATGCAAAATGAACGAAGAGAAGCAGAAGCAGAAGAAGAAATACAGCCGCCTTTCTCGACTCCGCCGTCGCCGCTGTGCTCGCAAAGACGGTCACGGAGAGGATGAAAGTGACTTGAGTGAAGGCTTTGAGAGTGAAGAAGAGGAAGATGACGATGAAGAAAGAAGGGGCCGTGCTGATTCGACGGGCGGCACCACGACAGGAACGCCGGTCAGTTCGCCATCTGTGAAGAAAGAGACCAAGAGAGATGCCTTGGGTGAGGAGGGCAGCTGGGGAAGCGGCTCTGAGGAAGAGGAGGAGGAGGAAGGAGGAACAGCATTTGATGTAGAAACTGATTCAGACATGAACAGTCAAGAGTCTCGCTCAGACCTAGAAGACATAGAGGACACGGAAAACTCTGAAAACTCAGAGGGTCATGCGCGGGAGCACCAGGATGACGAAGATGAGGACCAACCAAAGGAAGGCGGAGGAGAGAGGGATACCACCGACACCCCTCCCACCACCAACGGGCCTCTCATGTCCAGCGACTCCAGCATTAGCAGCAACCTGCAGGCCATGTCTTCTCAGCTCTTCCAGGCTAAGAGATGCTTCCGCCTGGCGCCAACATTCAGTAACATGCTTTTAAGGCCTCATGCTTCGTCTTCCGCCAGTATTCCAACCCCTACTGACAGCTCAGCTCCCCCCTCCCAAGAGACTCCTCCTCCTCCTCCTCCTGGAGATCCGCCCTGTGAAACGAACCCCGGTACTGCCAATGGAACCAGTGAAAATGGTAATGTTTAACATCAGTGATATATAAAATATGAAATCGGTGTTCCCTTTATGATGTTCAGTCATCTGATCACAGAAGGTCCACAGTGTTCTAATCAAGCTTGTCTTTCGCCTCATTTTTCCTCATTCACCAGACTTGGACTCTGATTCAGAAGGAAGTCAACACAGCACTCAGTCAGTACATAGTGAAAAAACCCTCCTAGAGAAACTGGAGATTATGACCAATCAGGGGTTAATCCAAGTTGTTAAGGTGTTTCTTGACTGGCTGCGGACAAATACCGATATCATCCTCATGTGCGCGCAGGTGAGGTGACAGATCTTTCCTGCTTTGTTTACGACACACTAACTTTTCAGGATTGTCTTTCACAAACTGTGATCGTCTGTGCTCTCTGCAGAGTTCTCAGAGCCTGTGGAACCGACTGTCTGTGCTGCTCAACCTGCTGCCAGATGGCAGCAAGATGCTCGAGGCCGGTGAGTTACTGGTCGACTGCACTGCACAGAGACGGCAGTCAGGATCTGGCATTTTATTTCTCCTGTGTCCTTAAAGATGAAAATCTAGATCTTATAGATATTTCTACACACTTTGAGCCTCATCCATGAGCATTTCTTTATTCTTATCCTAGTTATCTCTTAAATTACTTTTTTCTGAAGCTGTCCTTTATTATTTCTGGGAAACACAAACCAAATAACACTTGGTAGCTCAGGTGATGTAAAGCAGTAAAACAAATTGTGTGTTGTGTGTCACCGCAGTGCAACGTGTTAGTAACTACCCAAACAAATTTAAAATTGGCCGAGGTTGCTTGTAGCTCCACTCATGTTTTTTTAATGCAGTTAGGTGATTTTCCTTGTTGTGGTTACATCTGAGCTCTGATCTCATCCCTGCACTGTACACTCACTTTACTAACAATACTGTGTAATGCTCAGCTCTCACACTGAATACTCATCTCCCTGTGTGACTTTAACACTCTGGTGAGTGTGCTGTGAGTCTACATTTACGCTACTAATTTGTATTTGTGTGTGTGTGCGCGCGTGTTCTTGCTGCAGAGCTCGGTCTGAATGCTGAAGTGACAGAGTTGTTAAATGAGTGTGAGCAACCGGATTTGGTCCAGAGTCTGCTGCTGCCTGAGGATCTGGCTCTGCGACACCTACCTGCTCTCAGTGTAGCCCACCGCCGCCTTGATTTTTCCCACCGCAACCCCTCCCTCAGTCCCCTACAAGAGGTACACACACTCAGATTCATACATGCACACGAAATTAAGTGCAGGCCAAAAACACTGGAAGCCAAAAAAGCACATTGTCTGTCTCTGATTTATTGTCTTAAGCTGGGTGGGTCCACAATGTGAGATTTTGGTTATTGCAGGAAGATGTGGTGTTGATATATTTGGTCGTGACTCCAAACAACAGTCCTACAAAAAGAAGTTCAAATTTGGATGTTTTAAAGGGACAAAATTCAGACAATGTTAGAAATCCAGAAGTACTACTCGACAATGTAACGGCTCCCTGGACCTGTGTCTGTCAAAGCAGCCAATGAGAATGCAACATAAAATCAACACGATACCCAGACATGTAGTAGGGAAAAAAAACAGCATATAGAATGGATGTAAGAAAACAAAGAAGAAATTCTAGTTTGAGGTGTTGCAGCACCGATTATTTGGTCGTTGTTGTGTCCTCCTGCTGTTATCATGATCAGCATGATCAATGTGGCCGGGGGGGGGGCATGCGTCACAGATCATAGACAAAGATTCAGCGGGGATCGTCATCGTACAGTCTACACTGCTCAAACTCGATGTCCTAAACAGCTTCATAAGATCCATGTTGCTCGGACAAACGAAAACTACAATACGGTACATACAGAAGGAAACCTGATTCAGTTTAATGAAAGAATCACTTAAAATGCAACAAGATTTTAATTTTACTAGATTTACACATTTAATGAAATGAGCTCAGTAATTGAAATTAGAGCTGAAAGCATTACTTAATAGTTGACTATTAAGTAATGCTGTGTGTTATGTAATAGTGACCTAAATACTTCCAGACTGTTGATTGAGTTGCACTAGAATCAGACGGGGCGGGGGCGGGGGGGGGTTATGTACCAAAACAAGTTATTTAATCGACTCAGAGCTCGACCTACAGATAAACTGATCACTTAGAATAGCTGTTTTTAGCTCTTTAGACCTGGCCAATATAAAAGCATTCTGGCATCTCTGTTTCTGCCTTTGCTGACAAATCAGGATGTACTTCACCATCTGTGGTGTTAAAGAGGGTAATAACTGGTATATGACTGTCCATTCGACAAATATGCAGTAGGCTGGTTTTTAAAACTGACAGCCAGATACTTCCTGGAACTCCTACTGCAACATATCTTCAGATGTATTTAAGTATACAGATGGAAATGTTTGAGTAAAACTCCTGTGACGTTTAAATGTGTAATCGGATATCCTCAGTTTTAAAGTTTTGTTTTTGTCTTTGTGTTTTGTTTTGTTTTTTTCTCAGTGTGTGGTACGAGTGTGTTGTATTCGCAGTTTTGGCCACTTCCTGACAAGTCTCCAAGGCAACGTGCTGCACTTCAACCCAGAGGCGGGCATCTTCACCAGCATTAGTCAGTCCAAACAGGATAATCTGGTGCAGCAGGCCAAGGCCCAGTTTCGCATGGTGATTGACATTTTAGTCATTACGCAGTTTAAAATTGTAATAAGAAAAAAACAATTTGTGGTATTGTGTATGTGTGAAAACTTTATTTATTTATTTCTACCTTGAACCAAAAATGTTTTGTGGGTTTGTTACATATTGACCGCCCTATTTATTGGGTTTGTTTTTTTTTATCCTTATCTGTCCAGGCTGAAGAGGAGGCTCGTCGAAATCGATTAATGAGGGACATGGCCCAGCTTCGACTACAGGTTTGTATTTTTTATTTATTGTCCCCTCACTCTTTGTGTTGTTATTACTTTATAGCAATCATTAATACATGGTAAATTGATGACTAATTATATTTATTTTAATTATAGTTTTTTTTTTTTTACAATTAACAAACCATGAAATGGTGATATTTTCTAATTGGTTAATGATCGGTTTAGTTATTAAGATGATATTTTAAATTTAACTTAAAAAAACAACTGTCTGCAAGTGACATCACAGAACCTGCTCAAAGACAACGTGTGCATCTGTGCGTACGAAAACAGCCTCCGTCTTCACTGAAACACACAGTGATAACCGAGGGAAAAAAAACAGCCTGTAATTAACCAGAATCCATTATTAACATAAAACATGAGCCTGGTGGGCCGGCCAAAGTTAAGACGAAGAGAGGAAGTAACTCCGACCACTCCACAGCAGAGTTCCCGTCTCTGACGTAAACAAACACTAGATCTAAATCTAATAGAAAAATAAAGTTGTGAACGTAGGACCACGAAGTCCATCAGTAACAACTCTAAGTCATACAAAAGCAAACTGAAGGCAGGAGAGACCGTGAGAGGCAACTTCCTACACACGTTTGTTAGCTTCCAGTTTGAAAGGCCAGACCACAGAGTGATATACAGGTAACCCACAGGGGCAGGAGAAGACATGCAGCATTAGTAATATATGTTATGTAGTATATCAAATGTCATTTGCACCAGTGTCATCAGGATGTAATTATCTTTTATCAGCTGTGATAAAATCTTCACAAAATTTTTTGGTGAAATCTTGAGAAGAGAAAGTTTGCAAAGGAGTGACATTGTTTATTAGACTACAAGCATCGAGTGTAGTCCTCGCTGATCCTGACTAGGAGACGTGTTAAAGTAAAATCTACACGCTTCTTAACTTAATTACAGATCATAACGAGTTGGGTTCCTTTCTTCTGTCCTCTCCTTGCAGTTGGAGGTGTCACAGCTAGAGGGCAGCCTTCAGCAGCCTAAAGCCCAGTCATCCATGTCTCCCTACCTGGTGCCAGACACAGCTGCTCTGTGCCAGCATCTGAACCTCATCCGGCAGCTGGCTGGTAGCGGCTGCTTTATCATCATCATCCCACGAACAGGTCAGTGCACTGTCGCTTCTTTTGTCCTGAGCAGCAGTACACAGCCGCTGTTTGTACCATTTCCCCATATAGGTGGTGGGGATTAATGGATTTACAGGGACGTTTCTCTTGTTCAGTGATTGTGGTTTATAGGATGACAGAGCAAAATATCCATCTGAAGCTAATCCTTTGTTTAAAAGAAAAAAAAGTCTGAAAAGCCTCTTCATAAATTCACACAATGTTACTCAACGCTGGAATTGGACCTGAAGCCAAGACTATGCAGGAACAATACCGGGTAGTCTGAACGCTTTCCTTCTCGGATCCCTCCTCGGGGTAAACCCGGCTTCTCTTTTCTGAACTAAGCAGTTTCTGCACTATTTCAGGCTTCTACAGTAAACAGGTTGTCAGATGTCGTGTTTACGAGCGAAAGACTTGAAACCTTTTTGTTTTAATCATTGAGCATTGAACTTTAACTTGCCTAAACTGAGCAGATAATCAGATTTGTATGGGTGCATAAGTGCAAATCCAAAAGTTGTTGAGAGAAGGCCTGTGATAGCGGCTCTGCTCGTAAACACGACCGATCCGCATGTTGGTGAAGACAAATAGTCTGCGTTACCTTACTTAGAAGACAGTGTGTGTCCTTGGTTTCCTATAAGCAAACATGTATTTAATCTTCAGGAAATTAAGCCATGCTTCTTTTTTTTGTTCTTTCTTTCTTTCTTTACCAAGTGAGGTTAAACATATTTTTAACGCAGTCCTGTTGATTTTTTTTATTTCTTTCCCTTTTGTGGACGACTTTGTCACAGATGGAAGCTAGTTTGTGTTTCCCCACAGAATGCGTACAGAAAGGCCTCCGTGTGCAACGACTCGACTTTGTCATCATGGGCTGTTGTGTGTAGAAATTTGAGGTGATAAAGAATGTAATCAAATTTAGAGTCAGGCTGTAACATAACAAAAAATTGTGGAAGGAATGAGTGGTGCTGAAACAAATGTATAAATTTCAATTTAATATTTTAAGCAACTTATGAAATCAGTATATCCCAATTTGTCTTGTTATTTTCAAGGAGCTTGAACATTACGAGCAATCTTCACTATTTAATAAAGTTAAATAATTTAAATTAATTATTAACAGGAAATAGATTTTTTTTTCATTATTGTTTCCCTAAAAAAAAAAAAAAAAGGGGGAAAAAATGGTTGTAAGAGCTCTGATTTAATTGGTGTGTACCGAGCTGCTTCCTGACTAATGACACTGGACAGCAGCAGTCGGTCACATGTGCCAGTTTGGGACGATCTGGTCACTGATTGGGCGCATTCCTGGATTCAACGTGGAATAAATCATCTCTGGCCGGCACGTCTCCCCCGTTCACTTCCGGTCACTGTTCACTGACTCGCACAGAGCCAAGATATAACAACAATTGAACGAGCTCGGTTCTAGCTTCATTTGCGATTCGCCCTCTGCTCAGAATCAACCTCCAGACCTTCTGATGGCCGGAGCTGCTGTTCGCCCACGTTTTTAATCTGGACTCCCCTTTTCTTTTAGTGATCGATGGACTTGACAGGTTAAAGAAGGAAAATGCTGGCGCGAGGGATGGAATCCGCTTCCTGGAGTCTGAATTTCGTAAAGGCAACAGGTGGGTTAAGTTGTGAGATGAAACATTTTTCTCAGTGAAATTTCTTTTTAAATCTTCTTTCTTTCTCTCTCTGTAGATACATCCGCTGCCAAAAGGAGTCGGGTCGAAGTTTTGAAAGAGATAAGCTGAAGCGGCAGGACATTGAAGCCTGGTGAGCCCTACTTCTCTACTGCTGATGCCTTCGTTTGTTCCCGTGAATATGACTTCCAACTTGACTGACCCAGTTTCCTTGTTTCTAGGCATCTGTACAAGATGGTGGATAGTTGCCGTCAGCTAACAGTCTCCCAGAGCAACGGAGATGAAGATACAGCCGGTATGGTGACCATTCTTACAGGCCATGAAGTAGAGGAGCTTTGCTCTCAGTCAGCAGCGATGAAGGTCAGTAATTCGCTCTGCCTTATCTCACCTACACAAGCACTCAGGAGCTTTCACACCTTTAGTTTCTGCTGTTTTAGCTTCGGTGCTCTCGTCGCTGCTTTGTGTTTATCACTGTTAAACATGACTGAATGCGATAACTCGAGAACAAGGTGACATAGAAGCTTCAAATCGATACCGAAGGTGCATCTACTCAAGATCTCGGACGTGTTTGAATCTCAGTGGGTCAGAGGTCAAGTTTTCTGAAAGTCTTGTGAATGATGTAATTCAGGAAAGAAAGTCACCTTGGATTTATACTACGGTTGCATCTGCTACATATCTTTGAGATGTTTGACCTCAAGGTCACAATCCCACATTCACCCTATCTACCAGTGCTAACAGGTGGAGCAGAGGTGGTGCAGGAAACAAAGTAAAACCAAAAAGCTGAACAAAGAAGAGAAATAGAACATAAAAAAATGATAAAATAAGAAATGCATTAAAACGCCTGAATCCAGGAAGCACATCAGATGTTACCTGTGTCTGGGCAATGCTAA
This sequence comes from Hemichromis elongatus, assembly GCA_015108515.1. Lineage (NCBI taxonomy): Eukaryota > Metazoa > Chordata > Actinopteri > Cichliformes > Cichlidae > Hemichromis > Hemichromis elongatus. The sequence continues at coordinate 4,671 of VUQR01035243.1, read as the reverse complement.
AATTAGAACTGAAGGGGTCAGCGTTTTTAAAACAAACTCGTTTATATGAAAACATTTAGAGGAAAAACTCGACCACACAAGTTCTCACATTCTCAGCTTTAAGGCTTTCGTGTTGTTGCGCTTTCCTCTATTTCCTGTTGTACTTTTCATTTATCACTCAGAGAAGGTGACACGTTTTGTCACCGCTTGCAGACTGTGGACAGTTTCTGCCTAGCATAGAGTAAATCTTTATTGTCACTGTTACAAGAACAATGAAACACAGTTTGGCATCCCGCCTGTTAGCAGCATGTAGATTTTTACGGTAAAAGTCCTGTGAAAAAAAACAAGTTAAAGTTTAAGAGGTGCCTACACAGGGAATATATGTACGAGGAAGGGTTAGACCCATACGAGCATACAGAGTGGAGTAAAGACGTTAGCGTGCTGCCCAACTTTCATCACGCACATATTTATTATTATATGGTCCTAAGTGTGAGAGCATACACTCACAAAATGTTTAGAAACTTCAGATCCCTACAAGCCCAGGGCCAGTTTGTCCAATTTGTCGTTTCAGGTTGTAGGATTACACAACATTTTCAGATCTAATAGAAATAAAATGAGTGTTTCATAATTCATTCAATTTACTGTCTTTATTTATACCTGGCATTATTGTTTCATTCTATTACAGCATCTTACAAGAAAGAGGCACAATTGTATTCCATGATGCTTTGTTAGCTGCTTCGGTGAAAAACAAATCAACAATGCAAATAAATAAATAACCATTGCAAAACAACACACTGGAAAACAGTTAGTCATCACTT
>VUQR01035237.1:0-18094 GCA_015108515.1 Hemichromis elongatus | reverse complement strand
ATGCAGAAGGCTATGTTCTTTTGCACTCTTCTGAGGTTATGTGCAATAAGTTTCTTCATTATTTTGTGGACAAGGTTGCTAGGTTGAGACCTCTGTATCTATTGCTGACCCAGCCATGCATGGTTCTTGCTCAAGTTTGTTCTCTGCTTTTCTACCAATTGTTTTGCCTGATTTAAAGAAACTTGTGTTGAATGCTAAACTGTGGGGCTCTCCAAGTGATGTCGTTCCTCCCCGCTTTCTCAAAAAGGTATTTCTAACCATCAGACCACAGGAATACTGAACATTATTAATACTAGTCTTTTGTCTGCTCAAGTTTCTGAGGAGGTTAAGCATGCAGTCATACATCCTTTACTTAAGAAACCAGGCTTAGACAGTTCTGTCATGTCAAATTTTAGACCGATCTCTAAGCTTCCTTTCTCAGTAAGATCCTGGACAGGATTGTTTATACTCAGTTGATGGACTATTTGAATGACTCTCAGTTGTCTGAAATCTTTCAGTCCAGCTTTTAGCCATTTACCGTACGGAGACGCCCTCGTAAAAGTTATGAATGACATTCTGATAGCGTCAGACTGTGGTAAATATGGAGTGCTTGTCCTGTTGGACATGACTGCTGCATTCGACACACACACACACACACAGACAGGTGACTGAGTGTTGCCATAGGTTACACTATCCAGACATGCATCATGTCCATTTTGTGGTCTAAACCAATCAGAGAAATCAGGGGCGGGACCTCTCAGATTGGCCGTGGTCCAGATATTCCTGGAGTCTTTCACGTGTGTACATTTAAGTGCAGGCGGATAGAGAGGCGAGTAGCTTGAATTAAGTGATATCGATTCATTAAATCCTGAATCGTATTTTAAATATAAACGGATTTTGCCAGAAACACCAGAGTCTCAGGTTAAAGCTGGCTAAACCAAACAGCTTAAACAGTGGATGAGAGCATGTACAGGGATATAGCACAAAGACGTAAACACAGCGCAGACCCGACACATCACAATCAGTGAGATGTCGACTTTCTAACCCGACGGCACGGACACGCCATCGGGTTAGAAAGCCGACAGCTCAGATTCTGATGCTGCAGGTTTCATCACTCTCCAACCTGAATGCATTGAAGCAGCAGCAAAAGATCCAAACTGTGCTTCAAATTTGATAAACACCATCATGAATTCACTCTAACTTTTGCTGTTTTGCTTCCAATACAATAAAATTGTCCTGCACAGCTCTCTCTCTCTCTCTCTGTACTTCAAGAACAGTTTCCCATCTCAAATCTCTGTTTTCTGCATTATTCATTTGCTTATTACGCCCGAGTCACGTACAGTGCTGTCAGCCGCTGTTTTTCTTTCTGTTTAATCCTCAGTTACTTTGACACAAAGGCATCTGCAGTGATGCTCACTACCGTCACAGTGTCAGTGCTGATAAATGATCAGAGTTATAATATTTCTGACTGTCTGAGGCAAAATTGAATCGAATCAAATGGATGATATAAATCAGTGATGATACCAGCCCTAGTGAATAGCCTAGGGCCCACAGATGTGGATGTAGCTGTGGGTGATGAGAAAAGATGAAAAGGACGACTGATAACTTTTTCGTTGAGTTAAGGCCTGATCCGTCTGAAATTCATAGCCGGTGCTCTGACACAGAGCCATCGACCTCTGAACGCTGAAAAAGCCCAGAGTATCCAGTAGGGGTGGAGCCAAACCAAAATATGGTATTCGGAAAGGCACAAATAACGTGTTTTTTACAAAGTTATTTCAAACAAAATCTTTAAAACGTATTTGGGAAGAAGAGACCGCAGTGCTTGCCCGGATGAGTGAGTGACTGACACAGGCAGTTTATAACTTTCGTGTAGATTGGGAGATTAATCAGTGACGTCTGCAGTCGGTGCTCTCATGTTCGCTCTGTTTACGTAGCTCTGTTAGCTCGGCCTGATGGTGGAATTGAACTCAGGACCTTCCTGCTGTGCGGCAGCAGTGCTAACCACCGTGCCGCCCATAATGTTCACAATGGCATTTTATTAGTTGTTGGTTGTAACCATGGATGAGCCAATGGCTGTTATGTTATTTTCTTTTTAATGACGTTCATTGTTGGATTTATGGAAAAACATCAACTAATATTGCATATGCATAATTATTATAATGGATATAATTAAAGAATACTTACACTATAACGTTAATTAGAAGTGTAATGCAAAAAAACAAATTTTACGCCTATTTTGCATTTTATTTGAATACAATTACAAATACTTTTCCCACCTCAACAAATACAAATACGGATATAAATACCGGCTGCTTTGCACATCTATAGTGTCCAGCTAAGGAACCTGGGAAAGCTTATCCACGCCTTCGTGACATCTAGGTTGGATTATTGTGACTCCCTTTACTTTGGTCTATACTCTACTCTTCTCCATAGACTGCAAGTTGTTCAGAATGCGGCGGCTCGTCTCCTTACTGGTAGTGGGCGCCGTGTCTCCATTACCCCTGTGCTTGCCGACCTGCGTTGGCTTCTCGTTAAGTACCGCATTCAATTCAAAATCCTGCTGCTCACCTTTAGAGTTATTAACAATATAGGACCAAGTTAGCTCATTGAGCTACTTAGATTATACACCACTGCTAAAGCACTCAGATCATCCTCCCAGTCACTCTTGGTACAGCCGAGATCAGACTAGAGGTGACCGAGCGTTCGCCTTGGCTGCACCTGATCTGTGGAATAACCTCCCCACCGCTAACCGCCAGTCTGATTCCATTCAATCCTTCAAATCGCGGTTAAAAACCTTTTTATTTAACCTCACCTTTTCTACCAGTTGATGTTTCTTTGTTAGTTAGTTTAATGCTTATTTCTATCTTTGTTCTATTCTTAACTACTTTAATCATTTTTAAAATTTTCTTCACTCTTTTATCCTTTACACATATTGTTCTTTTATGCTTTTATATTTATTTCTTTTGCTTCTGTGTTTTTAATGCCATTAACCTGCTAGCATGTTTGCTACTTTGCCATGGCCTTCATCCTTCCCTGTGACTTACATCTGACCCTCTCGTATGTTAAGCACTTTGGTATACCACTGGTTTTTAAATGTGCTATATAAATAAAGTTTGTTGCTGCTGTTGTAGCATCCAGAAAACACATTATATGCAGCAATAGATGCACTGCCCAAGTGTCCCCTCTCCCCACTGCCTTCAGCAGCAGGCAGCAGCAAACAGCTCGTCAGAGAGCCCAGATGATGAAGTTTAACATTGCCAAAGCACTTTAAGCACTTTTTCAATAACTTACTTTTCTTGTAGAACTGTGCTCCTAACTTTGTGTTGGCAAGACTGTTAGTTAATCGTTTATAAATCAATATTGTGTGTATGGACAGCAACAGCAATTTAAATAAAATAAATAAAAAGTGAACATGTGAAAAAGTGAGGTAAAGGGATGGGGTTGAAAAATTTGGGTGCACCTATCTTTAGACGCATCAGTGGAACCGTGACAAAAAGTTAGTCTAGAGCCCTGGTCTAGGGTTAGGGTTAACCCGCCTCCTGCCCCGAAACAAACCACCGTACAAAACTCCTATAGCGTATCTTTGGTACTATAAACTTACACTGAAATCATTTTCTCCAAAATAATCAATGTAGCTTATATATGAACTCTGGTTGTGTTACTGACCTCAGACTGATTTTATGCACATGGCGCTCAAAAATCTGTCAAACATGTTTTAGTACGACTTTGGTACGAAACTACGAAGCCGCATGGCTGATAAATTGTTGGAGCATTACGGCTAGCGTCGTCACGAGCCTGGCGGAGTAATACGTACTGTGCTTCAACATAATATTACCGTATTGTGTGTATAAGGAGCACCAATAACACCTGTTTAGAGACGTGTTTACGAAGCGTCAGTCACGCAGCAGAACATGTGAACAGAGCAGCTGTGACACCTGTCTGTGTTATGATGCTCAGAGTCTTCAGTTCACATTTTGACTGCACAGTTGTGAGCTTTTTGTTATGCACAGAAACAACATGGGACACAGCTTTGACTAACAACTCTCTTTGTTCTTACTTTATGGCTTTAAAAAAATCCAGATATAAATCGTATATCGCCATCCAGCTAAAGAATATCCAGAGATGAGTTTTGGGCCACATCGCCCAGCTCTATGCTGGTCTATACAAAGAGATGCAGTTACACACCACATCAGTAAGTTCATCCAAATCGGAAGAACTCTTTTTAAACAAGTACCAGTCAGTGCAATCAAAACAGCCCTGAAGGGCAACAGAATTGTCTTTTTTCCAGACTTTAGAGTGCTTCACAGAAACCTTCTCCCTCATAATCACAGGTCTATAGGCAGGGATGAGGGGAACAATGTTGAGATCCAAAGAACCTAGTGCAGGTCCAGCCACAGAACTATATGCCCCTCGATTGGTCCATTACACAAATTCAGTGTAGGACAGATGACATATTAAAAGAAATTGTTCAGTGATTTCTTAAGATTATAAGTGTTTAAATCACCAAGAATTAAATAAGGAGCATCTGGAGAGAGAGTCTGCAGGTTGGCACAAGAGCATCGCCCGTCCAGGAGCAGCGCCCCTATATCCGTCAGAACCTACATCTAGTGTTTTTCTAACAGCGCGATCACGGCTCAGACTTCAACACACCTTACATCTTACAGCTCTGTTCACCTGTTGTATATTTAACAGAGTGAACCTGGTCCTCCAAACAGTGACCACAGGTGTAACCCCAGTTTAAAAACAGTCCTACCTCTTTTGGTGACAGTATAGAAATGTAGTCTTCATAGATGGAACGAGCTTTTTCCTCAATGACGCTCTTGTTGATTTCCTGTTTAAGGTCCTCACAGGCAAGCCAAAACAACATGTTCTCCTCGCTGTACTCTGTCCGCAGGAACTCCCGGAAAACATTTCGACCTGCCGGATTCCTCATCAGCTTGTCGAAGGACTGAGACCACAGCCGGATCTCTTCTAATGATGGTTTGGTGCTGAGGAAGAAGCGGGGAAAGCTTCGTTCATCTTCATCTGCTCATTTGTTTATGTTCCTGGTCTGCAGTTAGCTAATGTAAAACTAAATATATATAGTTTATATAGATATTTCTGATTTAACTACAGGTGTGAGGCTAAACAATAAGAGTTTGTAAAGATCCTGCAGCTGTTAATGCGGAATAAACTAATGTAACCGCGGCCGGGTCACATGTGTTTGAACAGTCTCCTTTTGCAGGTAAATAAATGCCAGATTCATCTGTTCTGGCTCAGCTTACTTCCAAACTGCATACTACTCCCAGTCAACATGTTTCACGGCTTTCTGAGCTCAGCTGAGTTCATACTGCCCCCTGGTGCCATTTTTCTGCAGTGCAGAAAAAGTAGTGTTTTTTATGTTTTTTTAAATGTGTGTTTTTGAAGTCTAGCAGAGAATGATGGAATCGTTGACAGGACGATGGACCGCAGTCACTCACCAAGCTTCACAGTTTGGTATGGTTTCCATCTTTGTGTCTGTTATCTTCTTACTCCTCCACCTCTCCTCTTCATTCCTGACAGTGAGACTGACATGATGAAACAGCTTTCAGACAGGAAACACACGCACACAAACTCGCACAGACAGCAGAGTCACACACAATGAGGTTAAGGATACCACAGGTATGTTTAGGTAGGGCAGGTGTGTCTCACCATGAACAGCTGCAGCAGCAGCACCAGCAGAAGCAGCAGGCGTTCGGCCGCTGGGAATTTTGGGTAGTGGCAGCGCTTCGCCCCCCTCCCGTCCCGGTCAGTGCCGAGGTCTCGCTGCGACCTCCTCCCATGGTGAGCTCCGCCCCTCGCCCCGCCGGAATCGGACCTGTGTACTTTACAGACACATACATTTCTCTGCATAATCATGATTTCTCATCATCTCTACTTACTAATGCTTTTATTTGTTTCTCTAGTTTCTCCATTTTACCTTGTTTTATGACTTACTGTTCACTGTAATCATTTACTGTTATTCCTCACTGTGAAGCACTTTGGTGTACCTCCTGGTTTAAACGTGCTATATAAATAAAATTGTATTGTATACTCAGGGTGATGAAAGAAATCATAGTTAGAGGTGGAGGTGATATTTGATCTTTCTAGAGTAAAAAAACATTTTTGAGTTTATAATATTATTATTATCATTGAGTCACAAAACAGAGATGGAGTTACTGAAACAGGTAAAGAAGCTAAAGGGGACCAGCGTGTCTACTCAAATCAACCCACAGAAATGGTGCAATAACTCTTTCAAATTCATAAACTAAAAGTAGAATCAAGCAGGTCCACTCTGAGCAGAACACTGAGGCTTACCGCCCTCCACTAAACATCAGCTGTTTGGATGAACAGGGTGGTGCTGTGGTCCTGGACTAGAACTGGCTCTGAAAACTTCCTTTTAGCTAAATCATATAGTTAGGGCTGGACCAGGTGACCCTGAATCCTCCCTTAGTTATGCTGCAATAGGTGTAGACTGCTGGGGGATTCCCATGATGCACTGGGTTTTTCTTCTTCACTCACTATGTGTTAATAGACCTCTCTCTGTCTCTCTTCCACAGCATGTCTTTATCCTGTCTTTCTTCTCTCACCCCAACCGGGCCCCGCCCCTCCCTGAGCCTGGTTCCTGGTTGGAGCTTTCTTCCTGTTAAAAGGGAGTTTTTCCTTCCCACTGTCGCCAAAGTGCTTGCTCATAGGGGGTCATATGATTGTTGGGTTTTTCTCTGTGTGTATTATTGTAGGGTCTACCTTACAATATAAAGCACCTTGAGGCGACTGTCGTTGTGATTTTAGTGCAGTATAAATAAAATTGAATTGAATATAAACCATGTGAACACAAAAATGTCAAAAACCATTGCTATTCTCTACAAAACAAAGTGTGTCATGAACAAGAAATCAGACTCCGTAATTCATCAGTTTATCAAAGATCTCCAACAGCACTGAGTGACCTGCAGCTGAAACCATGACAGCCTCCACCGCGTCCCACAGATGGCTGCAGACTGTTGGACCTCCTCCTGACCTTTATTGTTCTCTGTTGCTTCCATATCTGAGTTATTGTCTAGAGATACGGAGTAATGCATATAAAACCAATACTCTTCCTATTTTTAAGTTACAAAAAAGAGCAATAAGAATTATAAATTAGTTGAATCAATATAGAACCAACTCTTTTGTTTATTAAATTGAATACCTCAAAATTTTATGATTTAGTTGAATATAAAATGGCACAAATAATGTATAAAGCACAAAAACTTGCTTTGCCGCAGTGCTCAGATGCAGTTTGATGTCGAGGTGTGTTTCTGTTAGAGGAGTTCATTTGTGGCATACTTGTGGAAGTGACTTAAAAATGTGTAGTTAATTTTCCTTGTTTAACAAAATGTTTAAAACTATAGTATTAGAAAAAAAAATATAAACCAAGAATGAAGAACAGCATGAATAATAATATTCACACTCTTGGTTGTTTTGCTTTGTCAGCGCCTTAGCTCATGCTTCCTTGCTTTGTGGTAGATTATTATTCATTGAGAGATTTGAACGCTAATCAAATAAATGAATGAAATAAAATGGTAATAATAATAACAACAATAATAATATCTAACTTGTGCTTTTGTTATGCGTGTTTATTAGAAGAATCAGCATGTCTGCTTACACACTGATTCTTTCAAACCTGTACATTCTGTGTCCACAGCAGACCAACGTTACTCTGGGGTGCGTTACAAAGGTCCCTCCCACCTCCTGTTCCTAACCTCTTTTCCTGGACCTTGATGAAACCGTCGTTGTAGTGAAGATAAAGTGGGTAGGAGAACTGCTCAGGAACGAGGGAAAGAGAGCCACACAAAGAACATCGGAACCATCGTGGTCGTGATTTAGACTTCTACGGGAAATTCACATCATAACTTGCATAGTCATGGGAAAATCCTTTTATGCCTACACTGCAACCTTCGTGCCATTCGATTTGTCGTAGTATGCCTCAAGTGGACGTCTAGTTCCACCGTCCATCCGGCTCTGACGTGTAAGTGGTGCACGTCAGGTTACATTAAAGGTTGCACTGCAGAATCAAACTATTGTTCCAGTTATGGTTTAAAAAGTATCATTCATGTGTTACAGTCATCCCTGCTTAACAACGTGACGCTACCGGACAGAAACTATAATATGCAGAAGATGAACAAAGCCTGCAGTTTACTTCACTACACCGTGAAGTCATATAAACGAGAAAAGCCTGTGAAAGCTAAACTATCCTTCGTCACTGGGATTTTAAAGAAGAAGGAAGAATAAATATCTGCAGCCGTATGAAAATACTCAGACTCAGGTTGTGATCAGCTTTTTTTTGCCTTTAATGGCAGATTAGAATATTTCATTGAGTCACCCAACTGTGAATTAAAAAGTCTGTGACACCTTATTACAAATTGAACCAAATCTTAGAGCACAGTGGAGAGCCTGTTGTGTTTGTGATAGTGGACTGTTGTTAGAAGGGGAGATGTTACAAGAAGGAAGGCAGAATCTGCACTTTGGCCTTGTCCTGAAACTCTTCACTCAGAGCTCACGCTGAGGGACTAGACATTAGCCCCGCCCACAGAAGCCATGAACAAACACAGGCGACACAATAACATAGTAACCGGATGGCTGTTTTCGCACTTGTATGAAACCTGAGCTCCCACTGGGTTTGATCATCCTGCAATACGGACATCACCTTTTAAATCGACTCCTTTCTGCCTTGTAAAATGAACACCTTTGTTTACAGTAATGACCGTGAGCTTGCACGAGTAAGACACACCTGTAAACAAACAGTGGCACATTCTTTTCCATTTGATATTGTGCAGATATTTTCAGCCACCCCTCTCTTGAGCAACAGTTCTCCAGCTTTCTGAGGGCCTTTAAAGTGCTTCTTTGGACATCGGCTCATGTCCAGTTCCTGCACCTGACCATTTTTACAGGACTGTTTTTAACCTCTGAACTCTGACCTATGAATCACTAAAGCATAAAAATGCTTCTAACTCAAGGACTTACATGACAGACACCTTAGCGAGGACTTTCATTTAGACTTTAACTTTAGGCTTTTTCTTACCAGCAGCTGGTTTCTTTGGTCGAATTTCTGAAAAACAACAACAATAAAAAAGTTTGAAATCAAATAGTGTTTTTGCACCAACAAGGTTATTCCCAAACAGCTGTTAGTGGAAAACTGAAGAAGTGTGAGGGCTAAAAAAACTCTGCACTAGTATCTGTGATATCCTTAAGAAAGAGGAACAAATCCAGCAAAGACCTGACACAGGACCTGAGACATGATCATCATCAGATATGGTCTCAGCGGAAGGAAAGCATCAGGAAGCCATAATGAAGGGAAACTGGAGAAAATGCTGAGATTGTGCAAGAACTTGGCAGAAAATCGGAGGAACAGGTCTGGTGAAGAGCTGGATCCACCACAGGTCAGGGTGGAGGAGGAGGTCAGGAGGAGGTCCAACAGTCTGCAGCCATCTGTGGGACGCGGTGGAGGCTCTGTCACGGTGTCAGCTGCAGGTCACTCAGCGCTGTTGGAGATCTTTGATAAAGTGATGAATTACGGAGTCTGATCCATCACGCAGGAACATCTGGAAACATCTGCAGCTTCATGTTTCTGCTTCACAATGATCCAAACACACTGCCAGTGCAGTGAAAGCACACCCAGGTAGAAACACACAGGGGAACAAGATCAGAGCCGGACTGAAGCAGTGAGGGATCATCCTGACAGAGAGCAAAGGCAGAAACATCCAAAGAAGAGCTTTGAAGGTCCTTCAAGTTCAAATTGTTCTGGCTCTGTTTGGCAGGCCAAGTCCTAAATGTGAAATATTTGAGTCCAGTGATCAGGAAAGATCCCTGTGATATTGATGGCGATGTTCTCTACTTCTTAAATCTGTTATGCAGTAAACAAATGTGTATTCACTGCATGCACAAACACACACATATATATGGTTGGTCGTCATTATTACTCTGAGTCTGACACCAACAACAAAAAGTTCATCTCAGTGACTGAAGGCTGCAGGCAGCTGGTAGGAAACAACATGAAGGTGAACAAGTAAAAATCTAAAACCAGAACCTCGGATTCAATACGAGCGCCAGAAAAAGACACATTGATTTGAGTAAGAGAAATTACATTCACTGATTGGGAGAAAAAGATAAAGAGGCAGGAAAGATCAAAAAGGAGGGGAGACAAAGAACAAAAGAGGAAACAGAAACCAGGGTTTTACAAAATAAAGGGCGTGGATAGAAGAGAGGAAGCGCAAGAGAGGAAGTGAAAGAGACCTAACATGTGACAGACACACTTCTTTGTGTGTGTTTATGTGTGTGGGTCTGAGTCATGGGTTTATTTCTCACAGTTGAATAATATCTCTGCTTTAGATTTCTCCTTCTGAAATAAAAGCCGTACTATAATAGTAATATAGTTGCTCTAGGTTTTTTCTGTGCCACTGTGGGTTCTCTCAGCTTCTTCAGCTTCCTCCCACCGTCCAACATGCATGTTAGGGTTACCTGGTGATTTTAAATCAGCTTGAGGTGTTAGTGTGCCTGAATATCTGTCTCTCTGTGTTAGCTCTGTGACAGAAAAGCCACCTGTCCAGGTGTGCCTCACGGGGGGCTTGAGGCTCCAGTTTGGATAAGTATCTGAAGATGGACTGGAGGAGAATCACAGCCACAACAGCACTGAAGACAGTTTTCTGGCATGATGTTTTGAATCATTTCTGTGGGTCCGAACGATCGGACAGAAAGACTGAAAACAAACTTTTGGGGATTTTCTGAGATGTGCTACTCACAGCTCCAACAGCTGGAGCTCCACAGGGTTCAGTGCTAGGACCAATTCTGTTTACATTATACACAGGGGCGGATCTAGAAGGGTGGCATGGGGTGGCAAGTGCCACCCTAGTTTGCGTGTGACAGTGTTGTTTGTTAAAATAAGACAGCTTTAACACTTTGAGCGTAGTTACAGTTAACAGTGAATAGAATTTCTAAAACTGAATATATGGCATGGTGTCCCCCCTCCACCGTTACCAGATGGTTCAGCCCACAGCGCAGACCGGCTTTATTTCTTGTTTTCAGCGATGCCTATGACTGTGCCAGAGCACATTTTGAGTGAACACCATGGAAATGTCACACAGGTGGTTGGTCGTTACACTCTGGACATGTGATGAGTGTCTTTAACCCTCTGGGGTCCACGGACACGCTGCACCTGCGACTGATTGAAGCTGACACAGCAACGAGCTGCAGCCCGGCTGAGTCTTTCAGCCCGTGTTGAAAGTTCAGACTTCAAAGTATAAACCAGTTTTTAAATTTTAATGACAGGCCACTAAATCTGGAGTTATGATTAAAAACAATATATAATTCATTTCTAAATACTATCGTCACATTTTTTTTTTCTTCTAAGGATCGCGGGAAAACAGTAAAGAAAGAAAAAAGGCTCCGCTTTCCTTTTGGTGGAAAATGTACCATGTGACCAATCTTTAAAAAAAGTCAACACCTGAGATTTGGTTGTTTAGAAAGACGGAAAGTTTGAGAGCGAGGGCAGCGAGACAGAGCGAGCGAGCGAGAGAGAGAGAGAGACATCGGTAGAAGGAGTGATCCACCTCCTGCTGTCAGGTCTGCAGGTTCATACCTGTGCTGTCCTCCTCTGTCCTATGGCGGACGTTTTTTTTTACTGGCACAAATAATTTGTGGGGCATCTTATTGTAACACCTGACTGTTCTGTCGTTTTAGTTATAGTAATATTTTTAAGCAGTTGTACCAAATTTTAAGAAACACCAGGTGTATTGGATTTTCGACCGGAAACGCGTACCTGTTGTGGGACTCTGTTTCCGGCGGCAATGGCGCAAGCAAGAAGCAAGAGTTATTGTAGTGTACCAGGTTGTTTTCTTATGCTTTGAACCATCATTTTCATTCCTTTCTGACATCTCTCGGTGCTAGGGAGGAGCGGGTCGGGGCGATCAGGCGAGACGAGGGGCCCGATTTTGTGATTAAAAGGGCAGCACCTCCGTCTGCAGCAGGCACCTTATGCCTGAAGACTTCGTGCTGGGGCTAACTGTTAGCCGCCTGAAGTCTGAAGCGGTGCCGAGTTTAATCCCCTGGAATAACTTCAAACGAGTTGCTGAGTCTGTTTATGTCCGGTGTGACAAACAGCAGTTCGTGCAGCTGATCCTTCAGGATTTGGGGAGGCAGGAGCTCGAACGGGCAAAGAAGGCAACAAGGTTGGACCACGGCTACATGACTCCACCCCCTGCAGGTAAGACGTTGATGTTTATCTCACCTAAAAGATACACTTTTGATGCGTTCATGACTAGTAAATGGAGCTGAACTCGGTTATTTGTAAAGCATTTGTTGCCTCACACTGCTCTCTTCCCTGGTGATGATCTTTGTCACTATTTTTATGGTTTTTTTATAACCCTTATTTTCATTTTTAAACTAGAAAACAAAGAAAAAAACAAACAAACAGACCAACAAACAAACAAACAAACAGAAAGAAAACTCACAACTAAGGCAGAGAGCAAGCATCAACAACTAGCCACGACATGGCAAGCCCCCGTGACCACAGAAGCACTCGCAGGAGCACACTCCTGTACCTATGCCTTTCAAGGATAACCTCAAACATCCCAAAACCAAATACAAAAAGCAAAAACATGACAACAACAATAATATTAATGATAATAATAATAGTAATAAGAAATGAAAAAAAAAAATTCAGGTGAGCAAAACAAAAAACATTAAGCGCATCATGTGAACCCCACCCACCATCCCCCCACCCCTTTACCCCTGTATGGCTCTCAACCTCATCACATTCGTATATCCAGACAGCCCATATTCACACCTATCTATAGAAACTCCCATGCGCAGTAATCAACACCCCCCACGATAAGACTACAGCATTCAGGAGATCGAGTCAGGGAGGCCCAACGGGGGATCAACTCAAGGCAGACCCAGGGGGGTCACCTTTATGATCTGTTAGGTCCAGAGACGGTAATACTGCCAGGAAGGGGCCCCAGATTTTTTCAAAGGTTCCATACTTCCCTTTTGTACTATACGATATCTTCCCAGGTGTGCCGTAGGACACAAACTATTTGTATGTTTAAACGCGTCTCGTCCAGCATCCTAGCAGCAGGGCAGGGGTGTGTCTAACCCTAACCCTGTGCTGATCGTTTCTTTATTACAGTATTAGATTATATTCTTTACTTTTAAATTACAAGAGCTGAGTAGTAACTTGTTACTTTTACTCTGTTATATTTATCTGATTAATTTCTGTGATTAAATCAACTTTTAATAGTAGCAATTTTTTATTTGTTTTTGAGCAAATTCGTTACGGAGTATCTCTGCTCGTACCCGAGAAGACTTTTCCGACGCTCTGCTGTAATTTTACTAAATGAACAAACACACTTAAACAAAATAAAGACAGAAACACAAACTAATACTGTTTATTAAAGAGACCTCCTGCTCCTACACCAATCTGGGTATTTAATGTGTGTTTCTGTCTGTGAAGCTTGTTGCATTGAGAAGTAAATATACAGTAAACACTATAAACTGTCTCTGTAATAACTCTGTTCTAACATACTCTACCCACAGTAAATATTACTACTGTATTGAAAAAAGTATTTCTACTAATTAAATATTTTTTTCAATCAATTTTTTCTTTAAACTACCAGAATTTGTGAATAACCTCAAATTGCAGTCTGGTGGATGTCATTGAAAAATAAATAAACAAACAAATAAATAAAAAATCAGTTTCCAGCAGTTTTCTTAACTTTTTACAATTTTTTTTTACTCTTGCCCAGCTGATATTTTGGCCAACTATTTTTTACCTTTTACTAGAATAAAATATGTTAAAATAGTGCTGCTACTCGGATACAATACTGGGGTAGTCTACCCACCTCTGTAAATAATTGAATTTACATTTTACTTTTGGTAAATTTCAGTGCGTTTGATACAGTGAGATAATTGTGTCTTCTCTACTCTGTTCTACCTCAGGTGCTCCACATGAGGCAGCAGAGGTCATTCAAGACTTGGAAGCCAAGTTATTATTAATCTCTATACTACACTATGTCTTTTGTTGCGGCAGATGGCCCCGCCCCTCCCTGAGCCTGGTTCTGCTGGAGGTTTCCTCCTGTGAAAAGGGAGTTTTTTCTTCTCACTGTTACCAAGTGCTTGCTCGTGGTGGGTCATATGATTGTTGGGTTTTTCTCTCTTTAGGGTTTTTACCTTTTAATATAAAGCACCTTGAGGCGACTGTTGTTGCTGAATTGAAATCAAATGTGTAGCAGATCAATACCTTTTCACCACAGTGCAATCACTCCAAGTATCAGCAACCAACAAGCTTAGTCGCCATGTGAACAAACTTAAACATCACATTTTCCAAATCATCAACAGCTCCATGTGTTAAAGTACAGGAAGAGCTGCAGTCAGAGGACAAAGATGATCAATCAGAACTTCTTTGCAGTGCTGTACAGAAGCTGAAAGCCTCGCACATGTCATCACTTGGACCAGGTTATGCTCACACAGTCCAAGAAAGTCTCACAGGAGCTTCTGCAGGAAGACCACCAGCCTGAAAGTGGTGACACATATCGCTCAGATCATGGTTTAGAAAGCCAGATCGGGCATTGGTGAGTCTTCCCCACAAAAAACAGTGCAGAAGAAAGTAAGATGAACGGGTCAGCAGGTTTCTGTGTGAGATACTCCTGATTAAACACATTCAAGCTCTATCTTAACTTTAAGATGCTTCCTGAGACGGAACATGAGTTTCAGGTCAAGACTTGTTATTTACAGCACATGTGATGTTCACACACCTGCAGTGTGACCTAAAGTCTAACTGTCACACAACTGTATCTGTTAAAGCACAAGCGTGCTTAGGGTAAAACCTGTGATTTAAAATCCTTTTTATAACTTCACTGTGTGCACAGTCTCTGCACAGCTGGGCAAACACACACACACACACACACACACACACACACACACACTGCCAACAGGATTTAAGTAATTAAGCGCTCATTTCAAATATGAGATTAGTACTTCATAATGTCACCATCTGATCAGCAGCAGCACTCTGCAGCCGTCCTAATGACAAAAACAGATTAGTGTTGTTCTGTTTTTAATCTTTGAAATGTGTGTTTGACACAGCACACACGTGGACAAAGGACAGACTTGGAGCTATAAGGACAGAAAAACTAGATATGAAAGACAAAATGTGAAGCACGAAAAGACATTAAAGGGTAACAGACATAAAGACAAAGAAATAGGGAGCAACGACAGACATAAATGTAGAAAAAAGAAACAAATGTTTGAGTCCTGGTGACTGTAGTCTCACCATGAGACAGGGCTGACAGCCCCGGTGGACGTCAGCGCGTGGCCCGGGGCAGAAAGACAGGAGCTGTACCGACATGTTCAACACACACAGGCTTAGTTTTGTTTTCCAGCGCTCCCACTCACACACAGTCAGTGGGCTCAAGTCAGCTGAACCGTCCTCAGGTGACACATTGGAGGTTTTTCAGCTGAGCTCCAACAAACTGCATCAGAGGGAACATTCCCTCCGTCTCCATATTAGACAAGCTTTTCTAAACATACACTCGTTTATGCTAGTGCATGTGCATTCAGAGCGCGCAGTGCAACCGAACAGGCTGCCACACGCCCATTTTAGGACTACAAGGATGTTAGCATCGACTGAAAGGGCTTCAGTCCAAAAAAATACAAACAGACAAAATTCTATTAATCACTTAAAGTTTAAGAAACAAACACACTGACTTTCTGCATCAGCTAAACCTCAGAAAGAAAAAACTAAAGAAATTATCTGCACAAGAGGACCCTGGGATCTCCTCCTAGCTGGTCCTGAAACATATAGGAGCCATCCCGTCTCATTCTTTTCAATTTGTAGGAGCAGCAAATGTAATTTCAATTCAATTCAACTTTAGTTATAGAGCAGCAATCCCAACAATAGTCACCTCAAGGTGCTTTATAGAGCCAATGAAAAAAAGCCAATATTTAGGACATTCTGATAATAACAAAGGACAGTAGTCAAGTCTACAAGTAATAAATGCATGTAGTATTTTTTTTTGTAATTTTAGATACACTTATGCAAATGGAGGAAAGCAGTCCTACATATTTGTTTAATATGTGCACTGAAGGTCAAAAATGACTCCAAGGTTCCTCACAGTGTTACTGGAGGCTGAGGTAATGCCATCCAGAGTAAGAATCTGATTAGATACCATATTTCTAAGATTTTCAGGGCCGAGTACAATAACCTCAGTTTGATCTGAATGAAGCAGCAGAAAGTTAGAGGCCATCCAGGACTTTATGTCTTTAAGACATTCTTGCAGTTTAACTCATTGGTGTGTGTTATCTGGCTTCATGGGTAGGGGTGGCTGTAGGTCAGGTGGTAGACAGAATGGGTCTTAGCCCAGAACCCTGTGGACCCATCTTCACCACCAAAGACATACTGTGCACCTTTTCATGTTTTCTCACCGCGTCTTCCTGAAAGACACTGATCTCTTTGGATCATCAGGAACTGTTAGACGTAAGCCTCAGCCTGAACCTAGACTTTACTTCGGATTGGGCCGCCAGTATAAAACCTGAGATTGCAAGATCACCGGGCCCCCTGTAGGTTATTTTTGGGAACAGCAACCGAGACAGTGCAGGGACAGGTGGAGTTTGAAGTGGGGATGCAGGGCTATCTATTGCGTCCAGCTGTGAAAACATTAATGCAAACCACTGCTTCCAACCAACTTCCTCACCAATGCCAGATCACCTTAAAACAAAACAAAGGAGCTACAATCAGAGATTTACTACAACTGCTTTTCCAGGAGTGTATTTACTCATTGTAACTAAATCTGGCTGCATCCAAACATCTCTGATTCCTCTGTGTCCACGACCACAACAAAGACTCCTTACGTCTGCCTACACCACCTCTCAGGAAACAAACTCCTCTAAGAACACGGGTCATTAAATCATGGCCAGATGATGTTCTCCTCCAGCTACAGGACTGTTTCAATCTGACAGACTGCTGCATCTTCAAACCGCAAGACCTGGACACGTTCAGTCAGTCTTTCCTTTTCTACATTAAGTGTTGTGTAAAGAATCTGACAGTGACCATAACATCCAGTTTTTTCCTAAACGATGTCGAGTGAGTTTGGTTCGCATTGCCGACAATAAGTTGGACTCGTTCCCGGTGGGTGATGGGCTCCACCAGGGCTGCCCTTTGTCACCGATTCTGTTCATAATTTTTATGGACAGGATTTCTAAGCGCAGCCAAGTGGCGGAGGGCTTTCACTTAGGTGGCCTCAGAATCTCATCCCTGCTTTTCGCAGATGATGTGGTTCTGTTGGCTTCATCGGGTGATGGCCTCCAGCTTGCACTGGAACGGTTTGCAGCCGAAGTTCCCAGTGTGATAGGTCGGGGGCTCTAGGGATCCAGAGAAGGAAGGGAAACAGGTCCACAAAAACACTCAACTCCCACGTTCTCCACTCCAAACTCCTCTTCAGGCAGTCACGCTCCAATAAACTCCATGCCACACTGCCAAACTCCGGGAGAGGACAGGAAACAGGGAAAGGTCCTGGAATCTATTTACAAAGAAAGCACGATCAGAAAACACTCTAGGGTTGCAACAAAGATTACTGAGGCTGTACTGACTGATGTAACTCAACGATCCAGCGATTAGGCACACTGAGCTGCCATCTTAAATAGTGGCTCAGGCAATCAGACATCATCAGGTGGTGGCCTTCAGCTCACACTCAAGCGGTTTGATTCAGTGTGAGTACAAAGTGGTGAGAATGAGAATCAGCACCTCCAAGTCTGAGTCCATGGTACTCACCTGGAAAAGGTTGGAGTGCCCACTCTGGGTAAGGGACGAGTCACTGGAGCAGTTTAAGTATGTTGTAGTCTTGTTCATGAGTGCGGCGGCTGCATTGATGCAGACGCTGAGGTGAAGAGAGAGCTAAGCGTGAAAGTGAAGCTTTCGGTTTACCGGTTGAGCTATATCCCCGATATCACCTATGGTCATGAGCTGTGGGTAGTGACCGAAAACACAAGATCGCAGATACAAGAGGCCTCCTCTAAAAGGTGGCTGGAGATGGGGTGAGAAGTTCAGCCATCCGGGAGGGGCTCAGAGTAGAGCCGCTGCTCCTCCACATCA
>VUQR01035232.1:79286-103476 GCA_015108515.1 Hemichromis elongatus | reverse complement strand
GACTTGATTAGCACACAGGGACACAATTCTATTCAAGCTAAACTTTTAGGGTCGTATCGTAACCGGGCTGTGTTCGCCATTTTTACTTCTGTAAACAGAGCGCGTTGTGTGTAACGTCTTCTTTTGCGCATGCGGGCCGCTTTGAGGGCCATGAACGTTCAACCTAGAGCTCGCTTGCTGTCACATTTTATTTGTAGTGTGAACAACCACACAGAAAAAATCGGATTTGATCAAAAAATCAGAATTGAGCTTTAAGACCTGCAGTGTGAACGTAGCCTTGGATTATGGAAGGAGTACCCCAGCTTTATAAATGTGCATTGGGTCTGAACAAAGCCTGAAACCCATATTAAAAGATATTTAAGTTCGCTTTTTTGCATCATTACATTTCATCAAACCTTGTATTCTGGCATTACCCAACACTGCAACTCTGATTTACACAAGACGCCTTCAGTCTAACCTATATAACACTGTCAGCCCTGCTGAAGGCCACACTTACTCCTGCAGTAAAGCTCCTCTCTGTCACTGCATAAGCACAGTTTCTCTTTGTCACAGCAGCTGACCATCTCCTCGTTGCTACTGCAGCTCAGGCCTGTTTCACCAACCGCTGCTGCTTGTCAACCGCAAAGGAGAAAAAAGCCTGGCTGTCAAAAGAGAAAACAAGGTCCCCAATATGTGACTTCAATAACATCACACGAACTGGTCTGCATTTTATTTTAAGGGTGACACCATGTTTAAAACAAGATATACTGATTTATGAATCTAACCAGGCACTGCTTGTGATTGTGACCAAAGCAGTGAGTGTGCTAACATGATGTAAGGCTATGTCTCTTTCTGTACATCCAGTCAGCTAACATGAACTTTAAAGTTTGCAGTATATTTTACAGACACGAGGCCATGTAAGATGTCTCTTAAAATGCGACGCGTCTGACTCACTGTCATTACTAAATTAGCTCCAAACATACATATTCTCGACCTTGCGTTGATGTCATATGGTTTTACAAAAGAATGACATCAGGTCTAAGATCTAAACACAGTATCATTAACTGGTCATGCATTGATGCTTCAAGAAATTTCCTGTTTTTTTAATTTGTAATTACACAGGTAGGTTACCCTTTTATCCCCCGGCTTAATGACAGATTTTAAAAGCTTTGTTTATTGTACCTGCTGTGTTAAATATGGTTGTGGTTTAATTCCCAGTGTTTTACGATAGGCTTGCGGTCACTGTTAGGAGCTGAGCTGGTCAGACTAACATACCCAAACCCTGCCCTGTCCAAGACTACACGAGTGAGAAAACACAGTGAAGCAGAGGCCAGAGCTCTCTTTATTCTCTGCTCGTTTAACCTCGCCCTCAATACTGCCGAGCTTCGCGGAGCTTCCATCTGTGCCTCGTTGCTTTTACGAGGTTGTTAAGGACTACAATACCCGTCTTAATTAGCAGTGGACACAAATGCAGCCTAATGTCAGAATTCCCATTGTTAGTTGTTGCTGTTAATGCTGTTGTGTGAACCCATTACATTTGTTTGGAGTCAAAAACCAAGGAGCTCAATAAAAAAATTGTCAGTATGATAAAATATAGGCAGTTACTGTGGTAAGTCTCACACAATGGGAAAAATGTGTTACATTTGTTCATCACGCTCTCCGTGTTTTCTCACGGCGATCATATTCAGGCCAACGCGTGGAATCTTTCTGCCTTCACACTTAGCTGTAAAGAGACATTTTTGTATTTCAGCAGCCACCTTTTTATGTTCTAGAGCGAGAGTTTATTTTGAGACGTGTGTGTATGTGTGCAGCAGTTTGCCGAGCAATTAACATAACTCACATTTGACCATTTCTTGCTTCCACCCAGCACTGCTAGAGGTGTTTTGCAGATTACCAATGATAAACAGTGTTTCGCTAGCCAACAATTATGATGATATATGTATGATACCGCACAATTAGCAAGAACCTTTTTCTCTAAACCACCTTTGGATGATCAGCGCAATCATTTTCTCATCATCGTTGTTATTCAGGTCATCCATAACTACACAAGAACAAACACTGATTACTTTCAAGTTTTCCATGAAATACTCACGTGTTTGTTTTCATTCTCAACCAGTAGGCAATGTGTGGTTAATGACATAACACTTCCTGAATCTTGTGTAGCTACAAGAGCGAACACACGTTGTTTTAATGCCTCCAAGGTTTGTGGTCTTCTCCTCTAATCCATCACTGTCGGCTGCGACTTCATTGCTAATCTATTTCATACCTGCTTCATGGGAAGACGGAGCAGTTTTGGCGGACGATATGACGCTTCACTTTTGTTTTGGGGCCGGATTTAAGAGGCCCGGCAGACTAGAATCTGATGTTATGATCCCTCTAGACTGATTTATGTGCAAACGGAAGACAGATGGCGCAGGGGACGTCCCTGATGAGTGTTCGCTCGTTGCCAGTCACGGAGATACTGTGATTAGGGAGTGTTTAAGTAATTATGACAGCATTCAATGTCGGCCTTGTTGGTGGAAGCACACATGGGGAACACGTTACATGTTATTTATACCAGACAACGGGTGCACTGTGGCGTAATTCTTTGAGTTCTCAGACCTTGACTGCAGTTTTGAAAACAGGCATGTATACTACATGAAATACAGCTCACGCTTAAGTAAACTTCACTCAGACTCAATGAAATATAGAGCGACCTGTCTCTGGCTCTGTTTGATTTGGAAAGTGCTCCTCTTTTTGGCTCTGGTTTAAAAACAACCCACCGATGTAAAGTGTAAGTTTGTCTCGGGTTCTATTTATAAATCCAACACTACACATAGATGTATGTGAGTTAACCTCTGGCCCTAGCATCACTGATCTTTTTCCATGGAGAATGATTTGAATGAGCACACAGCAGAAGGGTTTCAGGCCCTGGAAAGGAACCTAGATAAACTGAAAGCAAGTTGCGATGAAAAGCCACTGCTGAAATCGATCGACGCTTTGATCCTGTTTGGTTGCATTTGGATTGAGCCTGGTGCTGGCTGGGCTGATACAGCGGGAGCACTGAGAAATAAACATGATTAAAAAGATATAATCGTATATCTTTCAAGCGGGGAATTAGGTTTAGGGAAAGATCTAAATGAAATCACAATGTAACACTTTTTAAGATTTTCTATATTTGTTGTTCATTCTTTTCTTTCATTCCCTCCTTTCTCACAACACTTTCATGTCTTTCTCTTTCTTCAGAGTCATTGACCAGCTTAATGGAATCCCTCTGGTGTGGTCGCTGCTAAAAAAAAACAACCCCAGTGCAGATGTTCAGTCTAGTGCTGCTTGGGCTCGTTGTGCACTGAGAATGCAGAGGTACAGTGAAATGCATATTTCTTTTAGCTCTCCGTGACTTAAAACTAATTGGCCTTCTGCCTCTGTCCTGTTTCTGCGAAGTGGAGCACATCACCAGCACATATTTATCCTGTAAATCAAAGAGTTCTGCAGTGTTCGTGTCGTTTTAGAATAAAGGCTTATCCCTCTCACAAAACAGAAGCCATCTTATATCATCAAGCTCGTCTCCTAAGCTCTTCCTTCAACCTGCTGCTGCTGGGAGGTTAGCAGGGGCAGAGCTGTGTTAGAAGAGGCTTACATGAACCTTGGGCTAATATGAAGCAGAGAAGCTGCCTTGGCACAAAAGGATTGGTGAACTGGGAAGCAGGCGGGGAGAAAGACTGAGTAATATCCTGTGGCATGGCTTCTGATTTCCCAGCTGAAAATCTTCTCTCAACTTGCTACTTGCTACTAGCTACACTACATGCTTTTGAATGTTGTTCATATATGTTTAGATAAAACTATGCACAGAATAAGAATATATTCACTTTTAAACTGCACGTTTTCTTATGGAATATATGGATGTAGCCACTTTGTCCTGACCCATTGGTTTGATGGTTACCGACTTTAAACCTCTGTTTCAGTCTTTTGGAAACAGTTTTTTTTGTGCACCTGAAGTGACCATATAGCTCCATGATCTCATCCACAGTTACAGGTTAAAGCTCTATGCAAAGAAAAGAAGAATCTGTAAAATGCAGTTGTGCAGATATTTTCTCTAAACCAAAGCATATTTAAAACTGACTGATTCAAAGTGGAAATTCTTTGTGGAAAACACCAAATCATTCAGACTAAAGAGAAGAGGGACGATCTGAAGGATTTGTATCAGTGCTTAGTTCAAAAGCCTGCATCTCTTATGGTGTGGGAATGCACCGTGTCAATGGAACTGGCAGTTTGCACATCTGGAAAGGCACCAATCAATGAAATGTATATGCAGGTTTTAGATTAGCATATGCACGCATCCATATTACTTCTTTTTCAGGGAAGGCCTTGCATATTTCAGCAAGACAATGCTAAGTTGCATAATGAAGCTTATGTGTAAGTTCGGTTAAAGAAGGAAGTTATGTAACCAGTCATCTGCCTGCTTTCCTGGGTGTTCGACTGCTTTTCTGTTCTCTACATCACTGCTGCTTCCCCACACTGTAAAACCCAATACTAACATACTAACATCGTTACACAAGTCCAATCATCTTTTTTCCTGTCTTTTTTGGGCAAATCCACCTTGTCATTGGAGCCTAATTGCCAAATACATTAATTTCTCTATCTTCATTCTTCCAAGTGATCTCTCCTTATTGAACTGCACCTATTGCAATAGCATGGCTCTGTAAAAGAAAAATCTGAGTGCTGAACTGGTCTACCTGCTGTCCAGACCTTTCACCTGTCTGAAAATATTTGGTACATCAGTCTCACAAAGAAGACCCAGGGCTGTTGAGCCACTAAACTATATCATACAAGAATGGGTCAACATTCCTGTCCCAAAAGGTCAGCAACGGGTGTCCCCCGTACCCAGATGTTTAGTGAAGGTAAAAAAAGTAAAAGAAAAAAAAAGAGGATGCTACCCAGTGGTAAACATGGCCCTGTCGGCCAGGTTTCCTGAGATGTGTTGCTGCCATCAAACTCAATATGATTTTTTTACATTATATTGAGCATCTTTATGCTATTGTTTGAGGTCTTTAGCTTACTATTGCAAATCACTGTTATCAATCAACCTTAATTCGGGTTACATATCATCCGGTCTTTGATCTCCTGAGCAGCTGTATTGTTTCCAGCCACACCTAAAGTTGCTTTATGAGATTAGAGCAGTGATTAAAAGTAAACCGCTTGTGAGTAGAACGGTCTGCTTAAGTTTCTACATATTGGACCCAGGCAGGTGTCTTCGGGGAGGGAAGTCTTTTTCTAATAGGTTGGAATTTTTCTGGCCCAGAACTGAACGCATGGCAGCCATGTGGAGGGCGAGGGGGAACTGCACACCCACCGTTGAGTGCTAACAAAGTTTGACAATGTTTGTCTGGATGTCAGTGTGCCAATCTTTAGGGAAATTCATGAACATGCTTTTTGGGTGATTTTTCTGGGACAGGAGCAATAAGAAGAGCTAAATAGTGCTCTTTACCCATTGACACAGGGAACCTGATACTGCTGCTTTGGTGCATTTGTTATTTAGATAAAAACTCCATGTGGTTTGAGTTAGCAGTTTCATAGTGGGTTTATGAAAGAGCCATGGTATAAATGCATCTGCTGGATGCTCCATTCAGTACTGTTGCCCCTCCAAGGACACAGACATAGACAGACACTATGCTCTATGTCCACAGGTCTACAACTTAAGTTGATTTAGTACCATAAAAGTACTCTAAAGACTTAGTAGTGAATCATTCACTTATCTTTGTTCTCAAATCAAGGAAATACAACCTTCCCACTCACACGTAATGGGGTGTATCATTAATTTGCCTTGGATGCTGAAGCACATTTAGATGCTTGATTTATTTTTCCTTTACATAGTAGCCATGTATCCTACAGAAGTCTGATTACTCTAGAGATGGGGTCAGGGCATGCTGCTGCCATTCTGGGCTTGGCTCGCTCCCCTCAGCTTGAGATCACGCACAGCACATAATGTGTTTTCTATTTTATTTCATCCTGGGTAAGAGGAGGGGAGAGAGAGGATAGCAAGAAAGGCCTTTCCGTGTGCAGCCTCATAATGCTGTGGTTTCAAATCTGGGGGCCCGTCCAGGCCATGAAAGAGATTCTGGCTAGTCTGTCGCAGCTGGTGGCTTGAGAGAGCTTCCTCTGTCGCAGGGACTCCTGGCCAGCCATCATCAGTATTCCTGAGGAAGAGCTTCCTGTGCGTCGGGGGGTCAGCTCCTGGCTCTGGCACCCCCCTCACTGGTCTGCACTGCACACATGGTTCATCCTCTGGCACAGCATCACAGGGCCCATACACCACATCCTGGCTTGATCTCAGCTGTGAGCTCTCTGTAAGAGAGGAGAGCACAAGTAGCAGTGCACTAAAACTGTAAATCAGCTCCTGCCTATTTTTCATTGCTGAATTTGATCGAATCCCATCATCAGCTCTGGATATGTAGATTGATGTCGAAACAGACTCAAAATTAAGCGTACTTTCTGATTTGCATCCAGTGATCTGTAATTGTATGCTTTGGAGAAAATTTCGGTTCTATTTTCAAAGTACTGAACATTACAGACTCGGGCACCTTGATATATTCTTCCGTGGCTTACGATATGGTGAGTTGTGATTTTAAACAGCGGTCTGATGTGCCAAGCCAAACTGAAGCCGGTGTATCTGCCAACTCTTCCGCTGTGGTTTGCTCAGCGCTCCCCACCAGCTTTTGGTTGGTTGGTAGGCATCACCCCACAAGTCGAAGAGAGTACCGTGAACTCAAACCATGAATCCATGAAGTGTACATTGTGTCACACTGAGGGAATGGTTTTAAATGTCACCTCTAAGCTCTAAATTCTATGTTTCTTTTTCATCATGACAAATTGGGGCAGGAGTAAGGAAAAGGTTGTGAGCGTCTGGCTTGCTCAACAAAACACAGGACAGGAAACGGGAATACATTGCATAGCATCCACCAATGAGATTAATGAGTCTGAATATAGCTCTGCTTCCAAAAAGTCTGGAATATGGTTTAAAATGTAAATAATAACAATGCACAAAATGAGTCTTTTACAGTGGATCCATCCTGTTGTAATATGAGTAAATGCTTTAGTTTCTGTTTTTATTTACATTTTAAAAAGCATCCTGATATTTTCTGGAAACAGGGCCGGGCGTTTTTTCCGTCTGCGCATCTCAAATATCCCAGCGTGCCTCTCTTCTTTCCTCTTTCATTCGACTGCATCCCTCTTCATCATCTCCTGTGTTCATTTGCAGCCAATAACAGACTTTTTGAATCTAGGATGCAGGAGAAACAACACGCTCCCTCATCGATGGATTCCAACTGATTGTTAAATTACTGAGTTCTACAAACAATGAGGTGCTGGCAAGTATTTGTGCTGACATCTGCAAAATAGCCAAAGATGAGGAGAATCTGGCAATCCTCACTGATTTTGAGGTTGTCCTATTGCTGGCCAAGCTGACTAACACAGTAAGAACACCTCACTGCTGGGGAAATTCAAATATATTCAAATTAATTTTATTTATAGAGTGCTAAATCACAACAACACTCATCTCAAGGTGCTTTATACTGTAAGGTAGAACCTAAAACAATACATACAGAGAAAAATCCAACAATCATATCACCCCCTATGAGCAAGTACTTTAGCAACAGTGGGGAGGAAAAACTCCCTTAGAACAAGAAGAACAAGGCTCAGGGAGGGGTGGCCATATACCGCGACCGGTTGGGGTGTGAGAAGGAAGACAGGACAAAAGAGAAAAATCACAAGGTGTTAGTGTCAATATTGATATACCATCTTTATGCTGAGTGTAGTTGCTCTTTAACCACTTACTGTTGTTGCTAATGAGGGGTGCATTAGTAGACACTGGCAGCGATCTCTTACACAACTTGTTCAGGACAAAGTAAAAAATGCATCTTATTTCTCTCCAGACTGATGACAGGCTCTGTCACTCTGCCATTGTGCTGATGCCATCGCACAGTGCTGCATGTGGGGCAGCAATAGGGCTTCATTTGGTGAGGCTGGAGCTCTTTTGGTGAGGCTCTTTCAAATAGATGCAAGTAAAACAGCAGAAAATAAATAAAATCAAAGACTTAGCCAACCTGTTGCTCTATTTTCACCTGTTTAGCAGGAGTGGGGCAGGTGGAGGTTTGCCCTGGTGCAGGTGTGCCGCAGCGGTCATGTCCGCGAAAGGATCTGGGAGTTTCTCTGTGAATGTCACATTCCCGTGGCAGCATACTCGGTGCTTGCTCGGACGTTTAGGTTTTTTTTTTACTGTAAAAAGAAGTTTTCCTCCCACACAGTGAACAGCGGACCTTAATGTTTTTGTCACTTTTTACAGAAACAAACTAAAAGTAAGGTCAGTACTTCCACACTTTAAACGCTGCGCGGTCGTACTCTCTCCCACACTGGATATATTATGCATTGTTGATCTGCACACAGCTGGTGCACTGAACATCGCACTCGCTTACGTCATTGAGACATTCTCGCAAATAAAATCACTGTTTAGTTTTGCAGTGACGCAGCATGCTTACGGGAAAGTAACAGTAATCTAATTACCTTTTTTGCAATAGTAATCCCTTATTTACTCGTTACTTGAAAAAGGTCCATCTCTGCTCATCTCTGCCTTCAATACCTGTTTAAGATGAGGCACTGGCTGCTGGACTGGGGTCAGCATACATTCACTGTTATCACCACTTTGGGTTCTTGGCTAGCTTAGTGTTAAGAATGCTATCTGTGCAGATGCTTGAGAAGCAGATGCTAGCAACATTATGCTGTGGTTTTTGTCCCAAATAGAGCGTGCACTTTACTTTTATTTTTATTGAACAAAAGTGCAATGGTAATGTCCACATGTGTGCTGCAGATTGCTCCACCACTGTCATCCTATGGCACACTTAGTAATCTGTATTTATTTAGTCTACTCTTTTTTTTTTAAATAAATATATAGTTTCTTTATTAATATAGTTTATTTTATTTTTACTTTTGTGCAATTTTGCTTTCTTTTACATGAAATACTGAGGCAACTCTGAGCCTAAGAATTCCATTGCCAGTAGCGGTATGCCATTGTTACCTGTATATGACAAATAAAATTTGAACTTGAAATCAGCTAATTGTAGTGCAAGTATGTAGGAGTAAAAAAAAAACAACTTTGTTTCAAGATTTTCTTAATTTCTATTCACCTGCCATGCAGATAACTGAAGAACATTTGTGATGGAAGTAATAACTGTAACACGCTACATTACTGCATTACTGAAAAATGCAATTTAAATACAGTAACACGTTACTTTCTAACACATTCATTTAATGCATGTCACGCCCCTGGGTCAATTGTCCAAGTACCCCAAAAACTGCATTACCAGGAGTACAGTATGGTTGTACCTGGATTTCTGACTCCATATTAATGTTTTTTTGGTAGGGTCAAAAATAGTGATTACTTGTAGTTTATAGGGTGTCTTTAAGTATAAATCTAGCATGATTCCACCAAGGAAAATGTGCTTTGCTCTCCCACCGCCCTTGTTTTACTGATGTGTGAAAAACACTTGAGTAATAAACTTTGAAAAGCTGTGACTATTTTCAGAGCCTTTGACCGATGGAGCAGAAACAAAGTGGGTTTTTATTCGACTGCGGAAACATGATTCCACTTTCTAGCCGTCATGGGAATTCAGAAAAGCAAACAGCTCAATGTGTGCCAAGTGCCATTTCTACGGTGGACCCTAGATGCCATTACAGTGCAAGTCAAAGGGCTGTAGCTGGGGGTAACTGTTGCTAAGGACTGTTCCTGGACATGAGGCTAAAATGCAGCAGCAATATGGTTCAGGCCAAAGAGTGGGGTCAGAGCTGTTGAAGACTAACAGAGAACAATGTTTTTTTATGGTCAAGTTTTTCTCCTCTGTCAGCCTACATCCGCCAGCTTTCCTCATCGTGGCAGTTGTGTAGCGCTCTTCCAAAAAGAAACAAGCATTGTTTTGTCTAACATTCGAGCCTGTCGGGCTGTTTCCATGCTCAGCTCCAAAGACTGTTTATGTTTGTCTCTGCAAGTGATGCAGAGATTCTGTATTAAGATTACACTGTAACTGATGTCTTGTCACAGATGATCATGCACACATAGTTCAGCATTTTGCAGAAACATTGTTAGCTTCCTGTCTAATTCAATCATGTTTCACAGAACAACTTTCACATGAGAAATCTCTCTGTGGCTATGAATGACTTTAAATCCATAAATAATAACAACTAAGCTATATATATATATATACATATATATATGTGTGTGTGTGTGTGTGTGTATGTAGTGGTTATGCCATTGCAGCCAAATGTTTTTTCCCATGTTCATTAAAAGGTCTGCTTTTGCTTGATTTGCTGTTACAGTGCATGTGGTTCCACACTAGCCATAAGTGGTTTGCTGGACTCTCAGCAGTGGGTGTTCTAGACAAGTTATGTCCAATTTGCAAAAGTCATTAAGCTGAATGCTTTTTGTAGTTAAAGCAATGACAAAAACTGGACGAGTCCTCTTTTCTTCTGCTCTCAGTGTGCGTGTGTGTCTATATTTGACATTGTTGTGTGAGAAAATTGGTGTATGTATGTGCAAATTCAAGCAATACCACCCTTTTTAATCTGTCTCTATGTTTGTCCTTATTAATGTACCAGTTAAGAGTTGCAACACTACTCCATAATGTATTTTTGGACTTTTAAAGAGCTTAATTACCAAAGGCCACGTAACTGCACCAGCATTGCATTTGTTCTTAATCTCAGACATGGAAACACAACACAGGCAGCCTCATTGTTCAGTGTGACCGCGGTCTTAGCCAGTCTGGACGAGGAAGGCTCATTCTTACCTGAGCGACCCCGAGGAAACATTACAGCGAGGGAGCTTGTCAATCTCCAGCACTGAGTGTGCACCGCAATGCTGTGGTTCATGATATACAGACAGCTGCTAGCAAGAATGTGTTAAAATAATATTTCTAATAGTTGTGACTGAGCTGGAGAGGGTTTATCGATTTATTGGTGCAGGGCTCTGTTTTTAATTTACGGCCCCGTTTAAAATGCTGGTCTGCCTCTTCTATTATTGCAACTGTATTTCAAAGAGTTTTTCTGTGCATTTGAGAAGCTCTAAAAACATGTGCAGTGTATAGTTTCAAATAAGCAAAAGTTTCTTCTGCTATGGCCCAGTCCCTTAAGATTCATGAGGGAAATTAGGCACTGAAAAGAATGTATTTCACACTGGAAAACACATTAGTGACCCGTCCTCATCTGTTAGTTAGTCTGTCTTAACCACACAAAAAAATGTTCTCTAATTTATTTACTTTACTCTCCAAATATTAAAGATTTTAAGTGAATTAGTTTAAACCATGTTAGCTTTTTTTTCTTTTTGGTGAATGTGCTGGACCAGATCAGATCTTGTTTAAGAAAAGCATTTTAGGCGCTCTCGCTCAGAGAAATTAACATAAGACGCGCGTCAGACTGAGATGAGTTTAATTTGAAGTCCCCTCTTGGTGTCTCGCAGTTTCACGCGGACGTGTTTTGTTTTGTGTTGCACGTCGGAACCAACGTGCTTTCACCCCGTGCTTTACATCGCTTCCATGGGCCTGGGGATTGTTTGCTGAAACCATAAATCCTTGTAGACAGCTTCAGCCAGCTATTTGTACTAAAGAGGCTCTTTCATAAGAAAAGCTTTGTGAAGTAAATTGATGAAAATTACAAAATGCGACTGGTAATTATTGGTAATTTTCAACTGAAAGCATTCCAAAGCACAGCCTTTGCCAGGTCCTGGTATGTAGTATTTTAAGGCTTTTACTAATCTAAATGAGAAAAACGTTTGCACTTTTGTTGCCATGAGTACACTTCTTCCCCTGCACGGCGAGCGTTTGTTTTCCTTTTTTTTTTCTGTTACACGCTCTGAGTTTTTGAGTGAAAGTGTGCAGCTTAGCTGTTGGAGGGGTGGGGGCGCTCCAGATAAATCCAGGCCGAGCATCACAGGTTTACTTCTGCTGTTTCTTCTGGGTTTGTGTGAAACATGCTTTTCGTGGGTGTGGTGTGCAGATGAGACAGGCTCTTATTCTGTTGCCCACATATTTTCAACATACATGGAACCTAAAGTTTTGGGGCACTCACCTTAAGCCTCCACCCTTCTCGTTGTGTTCTTCTGATCAATTATTTAAAATGCAATATCTGCCCTGAAAGTTAAAAATGTGAATGGTGCCCTCCCTGCTTTTCCCCTTCCTCTTTAGAGACACAGAAATAGCAGTTCCACAGTCTCTGGCTCACTAGAGGCTGCAGGGAATGTTATTTACCTTGACTTCCCTCACCCGCTTCCCCTCAGCAAAACACTGCTGCCTGTTTGTGCTTTTTGCCTCTTCAGCAGAGTCTGCAACGCTGAAATGGAGGAATGGCCTGTTGGGGGGGATGCTGGTGAAGTTGTAAGGTCTGCTAGACCTGGCACAGGAGAATTCGAACCTCAGATCCCACAGCCAGGCACCATCCAGCAGAGCACGATTAACACCATGACACCTCCACGGGTGACAGAATGTGCATACACGTGCAACAATATGTGCAGCCCTCCCAGACTGCATACCTGCTCCTCCCACACCTCGCCTCAGGAGGGGGAGCATGGTCCCCAGGTCCCTTCTTGGAGGTCAGGACTCACTGGAGCTCTCTGAAGTGCAAAAAGCTCGCGGTTCAGTTTTTTTAAAATGTGGAACGAGCGTTCATGTTGCCACAGTCAGGGAGTAGCTAACAAGTGGAGTATTATATTCCTCGAGATCCCAGCTGGGAGACAGAGCGAGCAAGAAAAAAGGGCAGTAAAGAGAGATACGATGTCTTATCCTAGCTGTGCACTTCAGGAGACTTTATTTGCTGAAATCTGAATAACGTGAGGTTGGCAAAAACGTTGCCTCTGGCACTTCTCAGGCATCCACTCTTCTCACAGCACAGACTTGTTTAGTGAGCGTCATGTGGATGTATGTTTGCTTTTAGAGGTCTTTTGGATGCTATTTAAAAATCACATAAAACTGGAGGGCAAATGTTTCACACACGCTCCTCGACACTGATCAGACTGCTCTTTTACTTTTTCCACAAAATAATGTGTTTATACGTAGAAGACGAACAGCAGTAACTGGACCTATGTTGTAAGTTCACGGCCTCATCGCACTCATCCACAGGCTGGCTCACTTCATCTTTTGTATTTTCATTTCACGGTTTGTCTTTGCCCTAAAAATCCTGGGAATGCCTTGTCTCTGCTTCTTTGCTAACCACACTGATGTGTGGAGCGGTCTTAAGTTTGCATGTAACACATAGAAAGGTCAGAAGGTGTTTCTAATGCATCGAGAAGAAAACAGATTCAGGTTTGTACTGATAAGCTGAGCTTCCATCTGGAATTAAACTTGCTGTGAAAATGAAGCTTTGCTTGCTCACTTGAGCTTAGAATAGGACGCAGACAATGAGCAGATGGAGATTAGCCAGAAGCTTGTAGAGTACGACTGAGTGGTTCTTGGATCATTTCCTTTGGACAGTGACAGCCTAGATATTGTCCCCTGTGCTGTTCCCTGTCCCTGGATGTGACATTGCTGCAGTGAAACGAGGGGAACAAACACACCGCTTAAGCCTGCTGCTACACACAGTTTGCTAAAGACCTTTCTTTTTCAAAGTCCACCAGAGAGCACAGCTTTTATATGTGGACCTTAAATGTGCCTCAGACTTCTAAGCTGGCAGACTTTAAGTGCTTAGCCGAGGGATGTAATGTTGCCATTGGTTCGTTATCTATATAAACAAGCCTATCTGGAAGAACTGGAAGTGTGTCACTGGAAACCTCAGTGGTACACCATTGTAATTGTACCACACAGCACACATTGTGCAAATTTAGATTCATCCATTGAATCCATCCATTTACTTTTATTTTGATTCAGCCCCACAGCCGCCCACAAACATAATGTAGTGATTTTACTGCATATACATGAAAAAAACCATGCCACTCTGTGGTATTCCATATATCCAGTTTGTTCCTTTTTGCTTCGCTCTACATAATAATACCTCTTTGAACATACCAAAACATTTTAAATGTTCAATTTTATATTAGCAAAAAATAAACTTCTAAACTTAGAGATTTCTGGAGAGCTCAAAACTTTGTTCTGCAATAAGACCTAACGAGATCCATTATACAAGCCACTAATAGTCGGATATAATCTGACCTTTGGAGCGGGGGAAAGGCTGTCGAGTGGTGTGGTTCATGCTCAGGTTTTTAATGTCAAGCCTACCCTGCACGACTTTCATGTGAACAAACTTGCAGAAGCATGTGCACATGCAGCTGTAACCCCTTTGCTGAGCCACGGTTTGAAAGTGGGATATACACGCGTACCCACTGAATGCACACAGGGGGA
Organism: Hemichromis elongatus; assembly: GCA_015108515.1. Classification (NCBI taxonomy): domain Eukaryota; kingdom Metazoa; phylum Chordata; class Actinopteri; order Cichliformes; family Cichlidae; genus Hemichromis; species Hemichromis elongatus. Next base: position 89,149 of record VUQR01035232.1, on the reverse strand, counting down.
CCCGTGCCAGTGCAGTTGGATACAGTCGTTGCACAGCCACCGCTCTGCAGCCCCCTCTGCTCAGTGGGGGTGTGCAGTGATTCCTGCTGACATGGAAACATTAAGAGGAAGTTATTTATATAGGCACTGGATGTTTTGGGTTTTTTCTTTTTTAAGTTACATAAGTCCACTGAATGTTTTCCCACAGGTGTAGCAGTCCACTGGATGTGGTTGACTTAATGATTTTCTATTGTTTCGATTCACTTTGGAGAAACACTGTTTAGGAAATGGGATATGGTGGCTATCACACAGTAAGATGTAGTGGGGAAAACCGGAGACATCACTGTGACTCTGAACACCAGCTGATGTCAGTTTATTGTTTTCTAATCATTACACGAGCAGCAACTTCCAAAATGTCAACTCATCCTTCCCCATCTCTTCCACATCCAACAGTCCACCGAAATATACCTTCAGACCCCGCCTTCTCAATTCAAACTGGCCTATCACAAATGTTAGAATTCACTATGTTCTTCCCTAACTCCCATATAGTGGTTCTCAAATGTTATAAAACGAGTGGTAAGCACACCTCTGTGGACCATAAGCAAAATGTTTTGTCTCGTCTTGCAGGTAAAGATGAAGCCCGCCTCAAATGCAGCTTGTTTATAGGATGTGAGCTGAGAAGAGCAGGGCTTTGATTTTCTAGAAATGGTCAACCAATCAAAGTAATTAAGAGAAGTGTGAAGTAAGTTATAAATTCTGTATGTGTAAACATGATACGCTTCCTTTATATTTCATTACTCACAAATAATTGATAATGGTGGGATTATTTGTGAAAGTTAATCTTCTTCCCTATTGGGATGGATTATGTGATAGGCCGGCAATGGAGGCACTGAGCGCCCTGATTGGCTCTGATGACGAGGCGCTTCAGGGAGCTTTATTTCCCTCTATGTGCGCAACGTCTAACTGCTGTGCATGGCTAACAGGAATGCTGAGTTATTCACTTGTAGAAGCAGCGGGGTTATTAAATTTAACGTGAATTGTTTGATAGCCAGGAAAGAAATTATCTACAGAAGTCCAAAATACAGTTTGACAGGAGTCAAATTAGCATTAGCCAAAATAATGATAAACATGACAAACAGCGTGAACCTTTTAGCTCTTTTAGCTTTGTTTTTGTTCGTTAGAGAAAGAAATCCTGTCACTGACGGAGGGAAAACGCTGCCTTTCTGCTGCTACTGTTTCATAATATTTTCACTTCACACCCATTAAAGCTGCTTTGTTGGCACATTATGTTATGGTTTAACACTAAGTAAATGTTCTGTTGTTCTGTTATAATACAGAACCGACGTGCTCATTATGTTCAGTCCCTACTAATGATACTTTAATGACCCACATCTACTGCTTCTGAAAGCTGCTTAAGGCAGTATGCAGTTTCATCCATAACACACTCAAATCGCACATCATGTATTTTTGCAAGCGTTGAGCCTATTTTACAGCCAGTTTTGCACCAAGAGAATATAAAAAAACAAGTTTGTCTTTCATTAAGTACGACTGCTGTTACTTCCCTGCTATAACTTTTGTACTAATACTGTTTATGTTAATGCAAATCTTCTGTCTTGTGGTTAACTGAAACTGTTGTTAGTGGTTAAGATACATTGTATGAGCAGAATGTTACAAATATCAATAAAGTCTTTCTAAATATGTTCTTTCACTTTATCTGAGAAGGGTTTCAAATAATAATGCTTTACCTTGATTGATGAGTGTGTATTTGTTTGCCTTCTTGTTTCCACTGCTGCAGGGAACTTTGATCCTGAACTCCTAGCTTACATCGTTCACCTCATCCGGAGTTCATGCAAACATTTTTGGAAGCGCTCCACAAAAAGAAATCTGACTTTCTTATATTTGTTCTTTCTCCAGATATATCATACATTTTTAAGAGTGGAGGTCTTTGGAGCTACCTTCTCTGCACTAGGTAACTAAAAGAGACCTCGAGCTAAAAAAAACAAAAAAAAAAAAACAACATCTGTTTGGTTTCGAACACAAGCAAACCACCAAAACCTGCAAGAGAGCACTCAAACAGAATAACTCACTGTTGGTTGTATAGTGTCAATGTGAAATACAGGACGTCTTGAGAAGTGTTCTGGATACGTAACCAACAACAGCCTAAACACATAAATTCAAGAGCTGTTAGCACAAGTGCATAAGAAATGTTTATAACAGTTAGGAACACAATAGGGTGTTGTTTCTCCACCTCAGCAACCAGCAGAGTACCAGATCTTAAATCATAATTTTCCACTGTTTACTTACAGTTTTTTCAGATTTTGTAGGGCTATTATTATAAATAGTAAAATATATTTTATAAACAAGCTCATTATTTTTCTCAGTAAAAGCTGGAATGTTGTAGATATTTGGCTAGTTGGGATCATCTCTTTACCAAAGCAGTTGCATTGGCCTGAAGTCAGCAGCAGCTATAAAACAATCTAATGAAGCATTTTTGTGAAAAACACTGAGCTTTTCCCCCAAAAGTAGTTTTCGTTTGTTTTGTCTGCCTTCGTTGTTGAGTTTATTTTAAAGGTTATTTCCATGCTAATATTATCCAGTACCTCCCCCCAACATAGTGCAATAGTAGGGAGCGCCGCTGATTGCAGCTCATCTGGGCTCGTCTGCTCTTTCTGTTTTCTGTTCCTGTTTCTTATAAACAGCCCGTGTCAGGCTCAACAGCCTCGCAGTAAAAGACTGCTGGCTTCCACTGCCTCTCACTTGTTTCCCGGTCTCTTCTGCTCCTGCTGTCCTGGTCCCAGTTAACTTAGATGCACAGCACTCAACCGCAAAGGGCTGCCACAAAATCTCGCGGGGCTTCCCTCATTAATATCAGCCATGTGCAAAAATTAAAAATTAGCAAAACGCTGAAATTGTGTGGTTGAAAATCGTCATTCCTGTTTGACGTTTAAACACTCCCAGCTGTTGGTGGGGGTCACTGGAAGAGCACAGATGAAGGAGGGGTGGATGAGTGAGCTTATTACGCTGAAGAAGCGACTTCCTCCCAAAAACACAAAAAGTAGGAGCTAACGGCAGCCAATGTCTCTAAAGCAGTCAGAGCAAATAAATTCACAGTGATTAATGGATCTTTAATTCCATACAGTGAACTTTGCGGCTTCAGCGACATGAGGAAATGTCAAAACTGATTCTTAAGAAACATTTAAGTGAATCTCATCTCATGTTTTAAGCAAACAAAGAGGAGAACCTGTTTTCTTCTTTTGTGGAAACTTGGTGGCAACTCTGCTCACACAGACATTTTATTTCATTTCATTTCCATCAGCACTCTTTCTTTTAGAAAAACAAGTCAGTCCACTGGCACAAATTATGCTGTATAAATCTACTAATAACCAGTGATTCCCCCCGATGCTCAAAGGCACGTGTCAGACATCAAGGATTGGCTGAATTCGGTCTCTCTATACTTTTTTTATTAAAAAAAAATGTCATCACAGGGACCGATATATAAAAACTGTTCAAAGGTTTCCAAAAAAATGCCAAAAGAAGAGTTTTGAAGGCCCCACCAAAGCCATGCTTGTGCTACATTTCTGATGTAAGACTGCCAGTTGTGATAAGATGCATCAGTTTCACTGTCCAGTCTGTGTCCCTTAGGACTAAGACTGTTTTTTGCTTTTTGCGGCCAACCAATCATCCTTTTATAAATAATGTGCAACACTTGCTGTAGCCAAATGCTCAACACGACTATGGACATTATAGACACTTCTAAACTCAGACTTCTTAGTAGATTAGTTAGAAAGTCTCTAAGAGAATACTCTGAATGGTGGTTGGTCCTGAGTTTAAATCAACCATCTTCCCTTCTTTGTGTGTGTCTTCATGTTGTCCGTCTCGTATCTTTGGGGTCTCCCACAGTCCAGAAACATGCAATTAGTGGGGTTAAGTTAATTAGCAATTCTAAGTTGCCTGTCTCTCTGTATTAGCCCTGTGACACACTGGTGATCTGTCCGGGGTGTACCCTGCCACTCACCCTGTGACAGCTGGGATAGGCTTCAGTCCCCCGTGTCCTTGAACTGGATAAGTCAGAGAGGATGGATGGTTGGCTGGTTTGTGAATACAGGCCTTGATGTTGAACCTTGTGGAGCACAGTAGTTTCAGCAGCCCGGCCCTCGGGCTCATCGGTCATAAAGCCACAGCTCAGTGTATTAGTTGAGCCACAAACCCTGTGGGAAAGAAACTGCCACTTTCTTTGGCTTGCTGTCCAAAACAGCGACATTATTCAAGGGAAATGAGAGGTTGCGCCTCCACGCCTCGGCAGGGACAGCAATTATGTCCGACTCTGGCCTTTCTGGTCACCATTCGAGATCCCATGATTCCCATCGCTTCACTGAATGGATGGAAATAGAGGAGGGATATCCCTTGTGTTGTTGCTCCTGTTTTCAGGGTGCAAGTGGGCCGTGGCATCTGCCACACCCATGTAGCCCAACTGTTGTGTCTCACCATTGACCGAACCTTGACCCTGTCTCCACACACTCCAACTCCCAGATGTTTCCCACAGGTGGGAGTGATGGATGCAACCATGCTCGTCTACTTTATTGCACGTTACATGAGTCTTATGGGTGGAAATATCCTTTCTGTAGCGGACAGGGCAGTAAATATATAACGCCTAATTTTTATGCCTTTGCAGTCCTTTGAGAGTTTGCCATGTATTGTGATACGAGCTTAATTGTTTTAAAATGCAACCGCTCTTTTGAAGTTTTTTTTTAAAGATCCCACATCTCCCCAGGCGTTCTGCTGCAATATTTCATAAAAAGAAACTAATGACCAGTAAAAATTCCTTCCAAATATTAGAAGTGGCTTTCTGTCCCCTCCAGTGTCTAAAGTGTATATTTAATATAAAAATCACAAACTGTTGCACAGCAGCGGCAGAAGTAGTGTGGTTTGCTTGCCGATGCTGCCATCAAAAACATGCATGTGCACAACAACCTCTTAGAGCTCCATCCAAACAGACGGCTCTGCTCTCTGGTAGCCAGGGGGTGGGGGTGTGGGTGTGGGTTGGGGGTGAACACGGCTTCTGTTCTCAATCACTAAATTAGCTTTTATATTATTATAGCTCGCTCACACCATCAGGCCCGTTGGAGCGAGTCTTGCGTGTGGTGCTAGCTCACTGTTTGCTCAGCGACCTGCTCCCTGCACCCATTTCCTTCTCACAGTTTGTTGCATGCTGTCCTCTCATGCACTTGCATTTCGCAGCGTTTTTTTGAAGACGCTTTTAAAAGAGCTCAAATGAGCTCATAACGTATCCAGCTGACATGGCAACAAATAAACAGAGTTGTGAGTGGGTAAATACTATAATGTCTGTGTCAGATTTCAAAGTTGCAAGTACAATGTTTCCATTAAGGTCTCAAAAATGTTTCTTTTTGTTCATTACAGTAACTGCATGTTAGTTCATTAAAGCATACAAGCATATTTTTAACAGGAAGCTCAAAGTGACAGCCAAATAAATGTAAGTGCAAAACCTGGGGAAAAAAGTGAGTAGTTAGTAAGTAATTGATTTTTACAAATATCATGTAAACAATCATTACATTTCAAATAGCAAATATTTCCTTTCTCTACTCAGTAAATAAGCACACTAATCACTCCTCTCAAAGAGCGTCTGATGACCACAGAGACACAGTGTGCAGGTGCCTGGGGGTTTGAGGGTGCTCAGGACTTTCAGAGAGAGCAAATGAGTAAACCTGAATTTACCTGGATACTGTGTTCTTTTGGGGTAATAGCAAACATGTGAATTGTTTTTTGTTTTCACTAAATTTAGCATTTTTTTAGCCTGTGCTAAAAATGCCATACCTTACTTTTAGCACAGCTTTTGTGCATAGTAGGTAAATTCTAACAGACCAAAGCTCTATAATATAAAATGGAAAATGCATTGGTAACGTGTTCAAACATGGATTAAAATCTCATTTTATTTTTGGTTTGCTTCAAATTTACTTTTAAATTACACCTCTAGCAAAATGTTCATTTTAATTTGAAAACAAATAAATTATAAAATAAGTCAAAGACTCATGATTGTATATTAACCATAGAAACACAATCACATCTGTCTGATGGTCTTCGAGCAGGTGATTTGGCCCCTGCTTGGTGCCTTTTTACGATGAGAATGAAAGTTTAAGCTACAAAGCTAAAGCTACAACTTTACTTTAGCATGTAATTTTCATTCATGAAAGTCACAAAAACCCGAAACAGCAAATATGGAGATGTGGCTGACAAATTTATAATATTTTGATCATCTTACTGATATTCTAGCTGCTCACTGAAAGTGTGGTTTTTCTCTGTCTTGTAGCTAGCTCAGTTTTCCTGGGATTGATTTAGCTAGCATCAGATGTGAATATGGTACAGTGTGAATTATTATCTTCTTCAAAGGATCCTTTCTGGCTGACTTGTAACTTTTGTACAGGTGGTCTCACATTGTCCTCAAGTACTCTTCAGAATGATGGGGAATCCATAGTTAAATCAATGACTGTGAGCCCCCCAGCTCTTAAGGAAAAAACAAGAAACCCCAACCAGCAGATTTCTTCAAGACTTCACAGGAGGTCTACTGAAAAGCTGTATTTAGACTTTGCCTAACATGTCCTCGGTTACTGTTTCCAAACAACTCTTTCATTTGTCTGTCTAGAGCACATTTGACTGTGTCCTTAGACAAAAGTAGTTCCCTTCAGTGTTCCTGGTGGACAGCAAAGGCTTTTTCCTGGCACACCCTCCACATGCATGCTTTTTGTGACTGAAGAAGTATGCATTTTGACACCCGCATTCTTAAGAGTTACCTCCAGATCTTCTTATAAAATTTGTAAGTTCTTGGAGACCTTTTTTCTGTCAAACAGCCTGCTATAGTGTGGATTTTCCTGGCATGGCCAGTCCTAAACCAGCTGACAGTTGTTTAAAATCTACACCACTTGTAGATAATTTTCCTTATAGTGGAGTGATTTATTTTTTCAAATAATTTGGAGATCTTTTTAAATCCCCTAGCAGACTCATAGGCATCCAAAACCCCTTTTCTGAAGGCCTTAGATGGCTCTTAGATCTTGGCATGATGACACCAAACACTTTAGTAGCAAAGAGAGCAGCAGGCCCGAGATGTCAGAGGTTTAAATAGGACAAGTTTGGGAGTCTGGAACGACTGATGATCATATTATGGATTTGAAAGTGTGATAATTATAGAGGTGTGCTTAGTTTTTCCATGTGACTGATCTGTTTGTTTGCAGCCAAGCCTTCAAAGATCAGGATACTTGTGTTATACTGTAGTAAACGGAACATTTTTTTTTCTTGCTAAAATCCCTGACTTTTTTCCTCCCGTGAATATAAGAGGAAGAACTGACTGGATGACGCTCCGTGCAGCAATCACCCTGAACTGTTACGGCACTTAACATCTAAGCATTTCTAATGAAACACTCTTTACTCACCGGATCTGTCTGTTGTAGTCAGTGTAAAGGACGATGAACGGGAGGGGGGACCTGGACCTTTAGGATATGCCTGTCAGCCACATTAACAGATCATAGCTTTTTTCCTTACCTGACCTTGAAATCGAGGAAATTGTGAAATCTTAGAGACCAGTGCTCTGATTTGATGAAAGTTTAAATGTGGGGCTCTAGTACACTGATTGGCCTCATAGGGTAGCTGCAACATGTTTGCTGTCTTCCTTTAGCGTCCCCCCCGTCCTTTTGTTTTTTAAATAGGACGTGATAATGCTCAGCGCACTTTTTAGCTTTGTATTTGCCTCACCTAAAGCCTCTCTTCTTGCGTTAACACTAAACTGGAAAGGAGAAGATCCTGATAGCCAACAGGCAGTTATATTTATTTGCAGACAAAGGATAGTAAAGATACTCAAAAATGCCAAGTTCCTCACACAGCAGACAGTGATGAATTGGCGTGTGCTCCCGGCTGCACAGCTGTGAACCATAAGCCCGGCCAGGTTTCCCCTCGCTGGATCGCGAACCAACCTGAGAGCTCCGTATGGCACCCCACCAAAAATTATATTATCCCAGAGTTTTCATCAGGCTCTTTTCATCAAACTATCACAACTCTGAACCTGAGGGGAAGACATGTAACTGAGGGGAATAGCACCAAATCAACAAATCATCAGCAAGGCATTATAGAACATCCTATTTAAATCTGTAACTGATTGCGCACGTTAAGACACGAAGACAAAGTACGGACACTGGCGGCTTAAATTTCTTCGCATAATTAACAGTAATATTTGTAAAAGTGGTCAATTAGGCCAGTACTCATAAGTGCATTCTTTTTTGGCGTGTTGGCCACAACCATCTTTTTGATGTAGCCCCCTCTTCTATTTGACCTCTAAACTCAAATGTCTTTTTTTTTTCAACTTTAATTCTGACACTAATAAATGCCGTTTCTTTTGGCCTGATGCATAAATAACCGCTGCTCCAGTCTACCTCTTTGCTGTAAGTTTGCCCAAGCACTCCCAAATACTTCAGAGCTTTGCAACTGTCTGCTCGCGGAGAAAAATATCTGGAGACTCGAGAACCAAAGATAGCAGCAGCAGAATTATAGAGGTGATGACACACGAATAAGTGAAAAGTTTTAACAACACTGGCATTATAAATGAACAAGTCAAACACGTATGCTTCTTTGTTATTCCAACGTGACTGAGGACCTTTGGCAAGCCTTAAGTGTGCAAAAAAAAGCACAATTCGTTAATATATAGTATCGACAGTGCATGAAAATCAGAGGGTTTGGTTTGCAAAGAATGCATGCTGCTTGGCAGATGAATCCATCACCACCATGCATGCTGGATAGTGAACTCCCTGTAGAGTACTATGTGCCAATTTAGTAGCCAGTTGTGTATTCTTGGAAAGCCATATTTAGAGATGCTACACAGGACAGGAGGGTTAAATAGTACTGGGTGTTCCAAGTTGCAATTATTCCCCACTGTAATTTCGGGGATCAATCCCAGTGACTTCTAATGGAACTTGATTGCTTTCACTGGACACGTACAGACAGCACATGCTTCAACTCGCTGATTAGTGTCCCAAATGTCTGAAACCCCTCTTTGAAAACAGCAATTGGGTCATTTTATACAACCTGCAAATTTTCTTCTCAGTCACACTTTCCACCAAAGCTGGCAAACTTTTGAGCAAATATGTTTCTGGCTTTACAAGTAGTTATACTATGTAATTGCAACATGGTTTACATGGGGCAATTAGGCCCAAGCATGGAGTGAAAACATCATCTTAAATGAGGGGCAGATGACGGGTGCAGAGGCTGCAGCTTTAAAAAAAATAATTTGGATTGAAATGGCGTAAGGTGTTGACATTGAGCTAACACTGATTTTAAGTAATGGCCACCTTTCATAGCCAGATCCTTTAATGCGCACTGAATGATGAAGTAGCTCAAGGCGAAACCGGGTGTTCCCTGTTGGATCCATGACGTGTAATGAATGTCTGCTTTTTAATTTTACAATCCCTGCCTCAGAGAGGGACACTAAAAAGGAAGTCTTTAGGCCATAGCATATATTTTATAATATTTCTGCAGCTTCTTTACTACAACATTTTGTTAATTTAACATGAGACACATTTGAGTCTCTCTGGATTTGCAGGGATTAGAGTTAAAGTGGAAGTTTAAGGAGAAAACAAATGTTATGAGTGAAAGTGTATAAAAGTTTAACTACAAACGCCCCTCTGGCAAGCCAGACCAAACCCACATACAAATGAACTCAGTCAATGTCATATAAAACAATACAAGAGAGACTGTCGTTGGTATATAAAACATACAGACACTGGATGCATGAACAGAGTTTCCCACAATTACACTGACGTACGACATTTAACTAAATTAGTCTTGGACGGGGGGGGGGGGGGGGGGGGGGGGGGGGGGGAACGGCC
>VUQR01035232.1:63321-79133 GCA_015108515.1 Hemichromis elongatus | reverse complement strand
GATGGAGGGGTGGTGGGGGTGGGTGGGGGGGGGGGGGGGTGGGGGGGGGGGGGGGGGGGGGGGGGGTGGGGGGGGGGGGGGGGGGGGGGGGGGGGGGGGGGGGGGGGGGGGTAGGGTAAACCAATGCTTACTTTTCTGGTGTTGTATGAAAATGCTCCAGATGTTGTTTTACTAAGCATAAGGGATCTGATTCATACTGATATGAATCTATGAACCATTATGGATATACTGGAATTTGGTATTTTATGATAGCAGAACATCAGGGGTTTAGTTTTATCCAGACACAAGCATCAGACCTTTCTTGTAGTTGGTCATCAAGACTTTTGTCAAGACAAGAATTTTGACCCACTCCTCTTTACAGAAACTCTCTAAACCCTTTAATTTTCTTGGATGCCATTTGGCAACTCAAAACTTCAACTCCCCACACAGATTTTATACAGAATTGAGGTCTGGAGACTGAAAAGTCCTCTCTATTCTTCTTCTTTGGCCAGTCCTTTGTTGTCTTGTTGATACGTTTTAGATGATTGAGATGGGTTGTAGATGAGTCTTTCAGGAAAACAATGATCTGGCTAAGGAAAGGAGGTCCTCATCCAAGATTTATGGTATATGGGTCCATCCATTGGCCCCTCAATGTGGTGAAGTCGTCCTGTACCCTTAGCAGAAAGCACAATGTTCCCACCTCTGTGCCTGACTCAGCATTTCCCTTTCTCCAACTAGGTCGACACTGCTCATCTTTGGTTTCATCTGCCTTCTCTTTCTTGGGATGATCCACTACCTTTCTCATGATCATCCCCACACCATATGGCAAGATCTCGTATGGAGCTCCAGAAGAAGTATGATTGATGGCCACTTCTTATTTCTTCTATTTCCAAATAATCACACCAACAATTGTCACCCTGTCACTAAGCTTCTTGCTGGTGGTCATGTTGGTCATTTCAGCCTCGACATCTTGTCCCTGATATCCTTGGACAGCTCTTCGGTCTTGCTCATGGCAGTGGAGAGGTTAGAGTTGAAGAGGCTGATTCTGCAGACACACATGCTTTATACATGTAATGAGTTGAGATCAGTCAATACAATTACATTCAATAACAACTCTGTAGGGCAGAATTCTGGCTAAATATTAAAGACTGTTAATTTTTTGTAATGAAGCAAACTTACAAATTTAACAGAGCATACTTACTTAAAGCCACTCAAGCAGAACAATGCAAATAATAAGGAAAATGAGAAAGAGCCCAAGGTGTTGACCAATCCCAGCACCAGCAGTCCACGCCCTGTCCTGTGTCCTTGTCCTCACTAACACAGAGAGAGCCTATTCACAATATAGATCTGGTGGGATTAATGTTGTAGTATATGTGTGTATTTCCTTTTTCATCATCAGCCCTTTAATCCTTAATATGCATGGGCCACAGTCCAGAAAGGCTGCAACACAAGCTGTGGTGACACTGATGACATCATCTCTGGGGCTTAGCTGAGCTCCATGGGAGAGACAGTATATTATTCAACTGTTTTTACAGGCTGAGTTGTAATTACTCCCTGTGAGTCGACTAGACCTAACTGATGGGTAAAATTGCGGGGGGGACCCTCTAAAATCAGACAGTGAAAATCTGGTAAATTCTTTTCTTTCTTAATTTTTCATCGAAAGCAGTGATGTGGTCCAGAAATGTCTTTACTGTGGAGTGGATTAAGACTGAGTCAGGTGTTACATTCACTGACTTTATGAAAAATAGATTATACTGCAAAGCTTTTCTACAGTAAACTAGAAATATATAGTCACTGGTGCCAGGTTTCAAAAAAATCATTTATAGTTTAACTCCAACACCCAGATGACGAAGACTAGACAACAAAGAAAGCAGATGCCAGTGTAGTTTAGGAACCCCAGCCAGAGATGAAACAGAGCTGTGTACAGGGATCGCCTGCAGAGTCCCTGCCACCAATCCTTATAGAGTGGGACATGATGATTAATGCTGTGCTCCTACCTGTTGAATCGTTTTGCACGCCCACACTTGGATGACAAGCAGGAGTCACAAAGAGACGTGCAGCGAGTAAAAGCAGAGGCTTTGGAGAGGGTAGATTAAGAAAAAAGAGATGCCATTTACAAGCCTCCAAACTTTCCCAGTCAAGTCCATGCTGAGCCACAAGTTTAGATAACACTGGCAAGGTCATGGGAGGTAACACGAGTTCACATCAGGTGAGAAGTCAAACATGCATATTGTGTATAACCCAAGCAAATAAACCATTCTTAATTAAAGCCATTACATGACTGAGCCGTTCATGGTATGTTTGCACAAGCTGTTAGTAAAAGTTAACTTCCCCCGTTAAATGAAAATAAGCACAAATAAACAATAATTACACAGGACTCGAACCCTTCATATGGCTCTTGCTGCTTAGTCACGTCCTTCGAATAACTACCTTGGATAAACCCCAAAGGAACACACAGCTGAGAACCTCAGAATCTGTGACTCATGAGCCCATAATGTGACAGGTTTATAATGGAAGTCAATGAGAGGGTGCATCAAGTGTAATCAGCAGTGGCACGGCTATATACAGTCAGATTTTTTTTCTCTTTTTTCTTCTCGGTGTTACCAAAAATAGTTTTGAATTGTATTTTTTTTTGCTGTATCTGATGGAATATTTCTTATTACAAGGAAAACATTAGTCCTTGAAGATGGTCTGATACACTGTAGGCAGCTGTATACAAAAATGCACTAAGTGGTTGCTGGAAGGGGACAAAATCTCTTGACATGGTACCATTTAGGATCCAAGTGCGACCTTGCAGGGATAAAACATGATGCACTCTTTACAAGCATCCACAACAGGTTTATTGCACTGTAAAGTGTCTGTAGCAGACAGTGGGTTTGACTCAGTCTGCATCGTGCAGGAGCTAAAGAAAAGAAACCATAATGACTGACCTTGTTGCAGTGTTTGGAGTTTTCTGCTGTTAAAAAAATCCCACATGTTGCACATCCTTTGCACCGCTATGACACTATATATACCACCCGACACAGGTGCTGTGCTGATTTTTACAAACCAGCAAATGACACATGGAATAAAATCTGCTCATTTAGATTTAGTAGTGCTTTTCTTGTTCTGCTTTCACAGTTTTTATGCTTACTTTCTGGAAAAGACTGAGGAGAATCTGTCCTCAGGTCTACTAATTTATCATTATAATTACTCAGGCTTCATTAATGGTTATGATATTGCATTGCAGTATTATGTTCCAAACAGAAGGACTAAATACCAGCCAAAGGAGGTTTTCACAAGCTGACAACTCTGAGTAACATTTCAGACTCCGCCGTGGATTCGTGATTTAGACAGCCTACTTTTTGCAGCGTGATGCCTCCCCTCCCTCTCCTCCTCCCTCTCCTCCCCTTTGCTGGCCCTGGCCCCAGAACAGGCGTAAGCCATCAACAGTATGTTCGCAGTCTCAGGCTGTGTACTAGGAAACATGAGCAGGGTGAGATATTCAGAGTCCCGGGCAGCGCGGCCCAGGCCGCTCGATAAAGCGGAGGAGGAGACGGCGGTCCGTGCGGTTTGAGCTCAGGATCTCAGGAGGGGAACATGTGAGCAGGGAATGGGTGACTGGAAACAGGATTATTGCTCTACACAGCAGAGAGACGCAGGAGGGACCCGGGACAGGTAACTGCGCTCACGGTGATTTACTGCAGCAGGAATGGAGCCGCGTTACTGAGACTCGGGACAGGGATGATGCAGAGGAGGACAAACACGTATACAACTATTGAATGAACTGGACCGAGTTTGCATGGCTCTTTATCCTCGCTTGTAACCCCATATAGAAAACTAAATACAATAAATGGTGATACAGGTTGGAATATTAGTAGTAGTAGTATTACTGCTTGGGCGTTTTATTTCAGTGCTGTTGCTGCGCGGAATTTGCGCCAGGTTAATGGTGACAGTTCCAAGGTGCTTCTTTTGTCAGGACACATTCAGTGTTCAACTAGAAATTACAAATTGAGGGCGATAGGAGGAAAAAACAAAGTGTCACATTTTTGTCCAGGCTGTAGGTTTGTTTGTATTAGGTTTAAAAGGGAGGAGGAGTGGAAGCACCAAACAAAATAAACCATTCACGAGTTCTTGACGCGCGACCGCAGAGCAGAGGGAGATACTTGGAGGTGAATTCCACTTAAACACATTTTACAAAATCAAATTTAGTGTTTACAGTCCAGATCTTGCAGTACCACGCTGCTATCTCCTGTAAATAAAGTGGAAGTTTATTAAATTAAAGAGAGTGGCATCTTGTCGCGTAGAAAAATCAGATAAGTTTATTGCTGCGCTGCATTAATGTGCACGAGTCACAAAACATTTATTTACGCACTGTCTCATAATTGAGCTGCTGTCTGCACGCATTCACAGTTTTATTTATGTCCATTGCACATCAATGGATATTTGTGTGTAATGAGTCTGCACAAGTGCTTCTGTTGTTTTGTTTGTAAAGCAGCACTTTAACGATGCATCAAAGCTTCGCTGTTAGGTACGATCTGCTTTAGCTAAAACCGATCAGCACGCTTTTTAAATTTAGTGTGATTAAATGAGTGGGCACATTTAATAATGTTTGGAATTTAAATTTATCAGAAAAAACGGTTTTTAAAGTACTAACATTATTAAGTGTTTGCCTTACGATCCTCGTGGCCAAAGGTCAAGACTTTAATTGTTTCCCTCGCAAATTTACTTGACATCCTCTGAGGTATTTCTGAGCATTCTCTGTGTAAAATATGTACACTTGTTCCACAGGAGAGACACGGGGACACTGTGACAAATCCGAGGATTTCCTTCCCTCCTGAAATTTTACGCGTCAGAGAAAAAAACGGTGGATTGTCTGACCAAAGATGAACACCATCGTCTTTAACAAGCTGAGCAGCCAGGTTCTGTTTGAGGAGAAAGCGAAGGAGGTGGAAATGAGCAGCAGAAATTATCTAGAAGTGATCGACGGGCAGCATCCAGACCTCCTCTCCGGCAACCAGACCATCAGAGACAACCAGGCGATCAGACACCGGCGGAGCGGGTATGTGGAGCGTTCTGTTGTGTTTAACACTGCTGGTCAGCATATGCGGAGATGGATTAACTGGAGTTTCCCTCCGGGGTGTTACCCATGAGGAGTACCTCTATTTAAGACGAGCTAACAGAACGAGAGAGAGGGAACAACAATGCTGGTTTTGTTATCAGAGCGCTGTTGTTATCGCTCCAGTTTGTGCGCAGAATTAAAGACAGCAGACCAAACACCCAAGTCAGACTTTTGGGTTCAGATACTGTTAAAATAAATATTTAATCCATCTGTATTCAATCCTGAGTTGTAATACAGATGCATTTATTAACATTTGTATTTGACAAAGTAGCAGCACCACTGGATAATTGCGCATTTATGCACAAACATTCGAAACTTACGCTGGCCTTAATAAGCCGCAATTTTGGTCGTTTATAGGTCCCGACATTATGCTCTACATCTCAGCAATGAAAGAAAAAATAATAATAATCCAGTCTAACTTTTTTCATGTGGATTTAATGCGACAAGATTCCAGGGCTCAGAGAATTTATATTTACCGTTTCCCAATCTGGTCTTTATTTTGGTGCTGATGTTCACAGCTAATCTTAGAGTTAATAAGTAGGTCAGCCTTGTTCAGTAGCGGAGGTCTCCATCTGTTTTCAATAAATAAATTCACCCTTGAGCTCTCTGTGTGGTCTAGTCAATCATGTAAGCGACCATTGATTTTTTTTTTAAACTATATATTTTCTACAATAGGAAGCAGGTGTAGGCGAAGATATGTCCTGATATGTCCATGTTTTTTAACTTATATAAGAGCAACCTGGGAAGCCTTGTGGAGGAGAAGCCTTCAGTAATTTTAAAAGAAATCTATGTGAACTTATGTGAGTGGTAGGTGTTCTTTCAGGGGACGGATCAGGCTAGCAAAGTACATTATATTATTAAACAGAGTGCGTGTGTGAGAGAGTGTGTTTAAAGCCAAAGTTCAGAACATGGAATGAAATATCCTTTAAGATGTTCGTAGCGATCTGGATTACAAGGAAAATATTTGTAGAACATGAACCTCGGGTAGACTTTGAGGTTAGACTAGAGTATGTTACATCTACAGTGAGAGCAGCTTTTTAGTGAGATAAAAGGAGGAATGCAGCACAGCACCATACTGACATCTACAGGTTCATAAGACCTGGAGCTACAGGTGAGACTGAGTCCTCTACCGCTCAGGAAAAGCACACTCGGAGAAGGACTTTCTAATAACCATTTAAAGGCTCATAGCAAATTCAAATGTCGTTTTCCATCTTGAGTAAGTTGACTTTAGTGAAAGTGTTTTTTATGAGTTGCTGCTGAGTTGCTGAACTGGGATTTGAGAAGATATATTTGCGATCTTCCAGGCCACATAGTATATTCCCTACTTTGATTTTCTGTAAGTGAAAAGCAGAAGTATAATTTCAGCTTTTTTGTCCGTCCCTTGTGTGATGGTTTGGCTCAAGCCGTGGCCTCTGCTACATTGTTCTTCATCCACTTCTGCTGGGTGTGAAAATTTAATCTGGCGAATCTGTGTGCCTGAGCAGAATGTTTTTGTTTGTTTCATAGCAATGTGTTTGCGGTTTGTGGGACACGCATTGAAAAATAAACTGCAAGTGGCTATTCTCTCTCTCTCTCCCCCTCTCTGACTCAGTCTCTCGTTCTTTTGCTCCGTCTCTACGTCTCTTTAACATCTCTCGGCTTAATTGCAGTGCTTTTGGTGAGAAAATTGCACACTCTGTAGAGTGTTCACTTTATGTGTTATGACTAACAAAGTCAGGCAACTTGCCGCTCCACTTCGGAGTCCACTTGCTGCTTGCTTAACACCGTTTGTTCATTTCAGTATACAGCATGATCCTGATTCTGTTTCATGGCTTTGAATTCAGATGTTATCATAGTTTTAAAAGCAGATTTTTTTATTTTTTTTACTGTTTACTCTTTATGCAAATATGACAAGCCTTGTATTAACTCATAAACGCACAGTGGGCACATCCTCTCTCCTACTCATGCAAGGAAGATGTGTGAAAATGAGGTGTTTTAATAAAAGATAAAAGATTCTACAAACTCCTTGAACAGCAGTAAGAATTCAAATACCAGATGCACACTCTACCCGTTTGTTCACAGGGGTCGTCCCAGCGGCGGTAAGGTCCGACACAAACGTCAGGCCCTGCAGGACATGGCGCGGCCGCTCAAGCAGTGGCTCTACAAGCACAGGGACAACCCCTACCCCACCAAGACAGAGAAAATCCTCCTGGCCCTCGGGTCCCAAATGACGCTGGTTCAGGTGAGACCGCTTTCTGGTGTCTTCCTTGAAATTTCGAGGTGAGGCGTACACAGAGCGCTACAGTTTAAAATTTAAGGTTGATGTCTGTTGTTGAGAGCGTTGAAAATCTGGATTTGGATTTGGATTTGAAGTAACTGGAACATGTTTTTTTCATCTCGAGTTCGGTGCACTAATGCAGCACTGAATATTGTCTCTTCTGTTTTCTTTCTTGGCAGTTTTTATTGAACACTATTGTGCAAACACTTTGCCGATGACTGCTTTGGAGTTACATTATTTTATAGGTCTGCTGTCAAAAACATCGGTGCATTTATATATTTCCATTCCTTTATTTCACTAAGAAAGCCTCGCATTTTTCTTTAGCTTATTATACTGTAGTTAACTTGTAATTATCACTTCAGCTTTTCATGAACGTCACTTAGTCGCAGATAGAATTTTATGTCATGTAACTCTTTTGACTTTACAAGAAAGGCAATTAATTGATTGGTTTGCACCATTACTCTGTTTTTTATAAGAATCCTGGAAAAATAGGAAAATTTATCTTTTTATTATTTTTATTATTATTTCTGTGTAACATGTATGTATTTTCATGCTGCATTATTATTCGACAACACTTCAGAGATCCCAACCCGGTATTTGGGATCCTCTGATCTACTGTACTGCAGCTACAAATGCAGATTTTGTAAACACTTTAAGCTGTAGTGCACCCTCTGCTGATGATGCCAGAGTACAGTGGGCGGCTTGACTTTAGCGACTGACCGCTGAGAGGAAAACCCAGTGGAGAATATGAGTGTGTTTGGTGTCTGGCACGTGCAGCTGTGTATGTACAGTATCATCTGGCTGACAAGGTCACTGATACAGCCTCAGAAAGTCTGCAGCGGCTTTTTTGGGCCGCCGGCCACGGTGCTTAATCTGGTTCTCATTTTGGGGGCCTGATGGAGCTGTTTGTTTTGGTGAGGGCGAGTAGAGTGCAGAGGAATGCTTTGTGTTGGACACAGGGGTGCTGTGCCGCTCACACACACTACCACACAACCTCACACACACAGACGCGCATGCATGCGTTTAAGCTGACACCCAAATACCAGCGGCAGCGTCAAAGGTCAGTGGAATATTTCACGATGGTGAGCTTAGGCACGCAAATTATAATTGCATTTTCCAGCACGAGGGAGGTATGAAAGTTTTAATAACGTATTTTTTTGTTGATTTTCTGTTAAGTGTGTGTCACTGAGTCGATCAAATAGCTGACTGGCGTCAAACTGCCAGAAATGCACTGCTTCTAAATTCTCAAATCAACCTGCAGACTATTTCTCTCTTATTTGTTGATCTTTGGAAAGGATATGTGCATTTGGGACATAAGCCACAATTTTAAGAAGTACTGAGACCAACTAAACTAATTTTAATAAAACCAATAAATTATATGATATGATAAAACCAGCTAACTGGTGACTCACATTTCATTGCCTGTCCATTGATTGAGGATTAGAGCTACCCTGTTCTTCCACTGTTTAGTCCAGAAATGTAGAACGCATCACTTCCTGTGCATTTTCCCTGGAAACACCCACCTGGCACCAGGTGTTTAAAACAACTAAATCTGTCATGTTTTAGCGAAACAGCCTGTTCTTTCCATGTAAATATTGTGAATCAAGTGTGCTAAAAATCCAGTCCCATCTCTCCATCACCACTGAAATCCCCCGGCGTCCCTGCATGCCGTCTCCTCTACGGTACACACGCGGCTGACAAGCCACGCTTGACAGAGCTTGGTTTGGCGATTGGGTCCAGCCTTTTTAGGCGTACCATCTCCGTCTCTTTTCCCTCAGCCATTCTTTCCCCAGCTGTCTCGTGTCTCACCTCACAAATTCACAAGATGCCGCCGTCCGCCTGGTGTGCCACGGTGCTGGGCTCGCGACAGAGGGATGTGGGATGGTCTTAGTTAACAAGAAACACGATACCGAAAGAGAGAATCGGAAAAATAAGTACTCTAGCATAAGGCCTCTGTCTCAGCCCTTTCATAAACTGCTTGAAATCTATTGGGCATGAAAAGTTTTTCTTGTATAATATCTAATCGTGTCCATTCCCAGTGAAAGGAAGAGCGCTGGATCAAGTGTCTCTTTTATTGCATCTTGAAGACAGCGTTGGAAAAAATGTCTTATTGGTGGGAGACCGTGCGAGTCCAAAATAAGCACGGGCAACGTACGTCTGGGCTGAAACGCTAGTTAATGAAATGTTGCGTTCGCTGGCCATCCGGTGTTTGAATTGTGTTAAATGTTCCTGCATGTTACTGATACAGAAAGGATGCATGCTGGGGTGTCTCTCCGGAGCGTCTGGGTTGTTTCTTAAATCTCGGCCTCAAAGAGCTCCTCTGCAACCCGACTCTGTATC
Source organism: Hemichromis elongatus (assembly GCA_015108515.1). Taxonomy (NCBI): domain Eukaryota; kingdom Metazoa; phylum Chordata; class Actinopteri; order Cichliformes; family Cichlidae; genus Hemichromis; species Hemichromis elongatus. The sequence goes on along the minus strand of VUQR01035232.1, from coordinate 69,456 downwards.
TGTCTTTTGCTTCGGTCTCGCTTGGTTTTTCTGAATTAGACCGATGGCAGGCAGAGAGCAGACGTTTTCTTAGGGGATAGACTTTGTTTTTCTGGATATGGAAGAATTTGGAATCCAAACAATAACATATGTTTCTATTTGCTGTACATTCCTGCTTCCTTCTTATTTGTCTTACTCGCTCTCTCTCTCTCTCAGGTGTCCAACTGGTTCGCCAATGCCAGGAGGCGACTGAAGAACACAGTGAGGCAGCCAGACCTGAGCTGGGCGCTCAGGATCAAGCTGTACAACAAATATGTTCAGGGGAATGCAGAGAGGCTGAGCGTGAGCAGTGATGACAGCTGCTCAGAAGGTACGGTTTCTGAATTGTCAGCGATCCCACGTGAGCAACGCTGAAGCAGGTTTACGGTGATGGGGTGGTGGTCGTCCTTTCACTAATGTCACCTCAGAGGAAGGAATATTAGCCAGCAATGTCAGCACTCAATTTCCCCGATCCAATCCGACTTTATTTATAGAGTACTTTCAAATATCCAGCACAGGACCAAAGTGGTGTACAGTAAATAGGTTAAATAAAACAAAATAGCAAAACTAACACATAATACATCAAATATATATAAGATATTAAAAAAACAACATTTGATCAACTAATAAAAACTAATAAAAATAAACTAAAAACCGCTATCTCACATGGTGTCAAAGGCCAGGGTGAAGAGATGGGTTTTCAGAAGTGATTTAAAAACAGGCAGAGAAGAGGCCTGTCTAATCTCTGAAGGCAGATCGTTCCACAGTTTTGGAGCTGCTGCAGCAAAAGCACGATCTCCTCTAAGTTTACGCTCAGGCCTGGGTGCATTCAGGAACAGCTGATCAGCTGACCCGAGAGAGCAGGCGGGCGTATAAGGCTGTAGCAGCTCAGAGAGGTAAGATCGTGCTAGGGGATGGAAATAAAATCATTTTAAAATGAATCCTAAAGTGAATGGGCAGCCAGTGAAATGAAGCTAAAACAAGGGAAATGTGCTCAAACTTTTGAGTGCCAGTTAAGAGACGAGCTGCAGCATTTTGCACCCTCTGTAGATGAGTAATGGATGAAGCACTGATCCCTATACAAAGTGCATTACAGTACAAAGGTGTGTATAACTGTCTCAAATTGCTGCCGTGCCCCCTCATACCATGGCCCCTGTGATAAAGCTAACAACCCTCTACTTACTAGCATGTTTAAATTTGATCTGTAATATGGTTAATCGGTTTTATTTAAGCAGCTATAATTATTTAACTTTGGTCACATGAACTGTAAAAACACGTGTATATTGTGCACGTGAAGTCACTTGTGACTCACTCATATTTGTGGAAGTTCTCCAGCACATATAATGTTACATAGCAGATTGATGTGATTCATTCTTTTTCATCCACCAAAGCATTTTATCCCCGTTCGTCGATGCTAGTTAATCTAACAGAATTAATAATAATGATTGTAATAATGAGTGTATGAGCAGTGTTGTTCTGATTTGGTGTTCGACCCTTCGCCTCCTCTTTCGCTCTTATTCTGCACTTCTCTGTCTCTCGCTGAGCGCATATCTTTGAATGGTGAACGTTACAATAATTCAATAATGTGCATTAAAGTGGAAAACGTGTGCTGCTCTGTCAGGTTGATGGAAGATCACTTCTGAGATACCACATAATAATGGCTCCCTTATATAAACTGGTCGCATGCTGTGAACCTGATGCACTCTGTACCGACTGACCCGCAAACTTACATCATACTTGTTATACCCCCAAAATTTTAAATGTAGTGTCACGGCATGAACCGGCGCCAAAGGGCAGTCCACCTCCTTCTGAGTTCCTCCTAAAGCGGACTGACGCTCTGCAGAAACAGTGTTCTGGGCTGGATATAAATGGCGAACGCGTGATCCAGCTGAGAGACGCCGAGGCCGATGGGCTGCGACACGCTGTCATTAGGACACCCTGCTGAGCCAACCTCTGCCTCCCAGTCTGCAATTGCAAATGAGCGGCTCCCTGTCAGCGTAGTGTATTTACTGCAAACACATGTTGATTCCCAGAGGGGAGAGGCAGCCTTTTTGTTCTCCCTGACAGCACAGAAAACATGGTTAGGAAACATAAAAAAAAAATACAACTTATATCTCCGAGCAGTGAAAGAATAGAGAGAAAGGACGAGCGCTGTGGTGTCAGCGATCTCTAATTAGATTTTTGAGGAGCAGAAGCCGAGTGTGCGGCTCACAGAAGAATGTGTGCATGGTGTTTGCATTGTGTCTGCCACAGGCCACTGTACCACCGGAGGCTCTGTATATCTCCCTGACTCTTCTCCCTGTCATATTATGGTTATGAAGCTATCCGCAGCCTGCTTCCACTTCTGACCCACGCGCTAAAAGGGCCTCTATTATGTTTTTAAGCCTATGCTTTTGTTCCAGAGTCTATTTATGGGGCCAGATCTAACCCCACTGACCCGGAGTGCATTCCTCTTACTGTCTGAAATGGTCCAGTTTGTTTTGGAGTTGAAGTGCAGAGAAAATGTTGTTTTCTGTTTTGTGAACTGGAGTGTCACGGAGGTGCGAAAAGGGGCCCGTATTTTTTAAAATACTGTAAGGAGTCGATGTGAAAAGATTTATTTTATCGTATGAGTGAGAACAGGAAAGATGCTGAATTCTGTCTCTGATGGCGCACAGGAAGGAGAGCAAATACTCTCCATCCATGTGTTTCTGATATGTGGGAGCTATAATTTTAATTTGGCTCCGGCTGAATCAAATGTCCAACCTGTCCAAATTACAAAATTATGGTCTTGGCAGAGACGGTATCTAGAGCGAACTTCTCCCTAATTTCCCTTCTGCCAGAGGATATCTGGTTCTTCGGTGCCTTTCATCAGGTTTGGACCTGTGCTTTAATTCAGCGTCTTCAGTTGCAAAGCGGCACAATGGAAATGATTTATTTCTGCAGGGAAACGTAGGGGCAGCGCGCTTTTGATGGAGAGGAAATTGACTACCATCCGTTATGATTCAGTAATGCGTCTTAAGTCTCGGCTGTGCTCCGCCACTCTTGAAGGAGAGCCAACGGGAGGGCAGGAGTGCCAGGTTCAAATCTCCCTGCCTCGTGTTTGGATTCGAGTTCAGCTCAAAACAAACCAGCGCTCGAATCAGACGGTACGCGCAGAACTTGGAAAATCATTTTAACTCTAGAAATACAATATTTGCTGAAGAAAATGTGTGTGATTGTTATATACAGTTATGCTAACTGGAGCTCTTCCTGTTTAAACTCCCCTTAATGCGTCGGCTGAGTTCCATGTGCAGTAGTCGAGATCGGAATCTTTTAAACATTTTATGCACTTTGGGCATTTAGCACTGTTTAATTACAGTGTTTAGCTTGTGAACTATATATGTCGTAACTGTGAGTTTATGTGCAGTACTGTTTGCACACAATGACAGAAACGTGAAAGCAAACGAAACACAACAAATACAAATCCATCATCCGGTATAACATTTCCTATTAGTAACACTGTCCAACTTGGATTGATCATGTTGACAAATTTTAAAAAATCTTAATTTTCTTCAATCTCTTAAAAATGTTTATGTATCCCCCTCCTCCTTAATTCAAGTCTTTTGATTGGCTGATCCTCTTAAACACAAATATTGAACAGCAGTTGAGTGGAGCGTCTGCTGATGCTGTGACAGTGTAAGAATATATTTCTGCAGTCCATCTAAACGTGTATTCTTATCCTGGCACAGATGGGGACAATCCTCAGAGGACACAGAGCAGCCCAGAGGAGCTCAACAAACCCATGTACCAGAGTGTGATCAAGAAGGAGGGCTCCTCCATGGTGGGGATGGCCATGGGCATGAGTATGGGCATGGGCATGGGTATGGGCATGGGCATGGGCATGGGCGCGGGGCTGCGTTCGGCCGCCGAAGCCGCCTCGCTGGCGGAGGACTACGTGTCTCCACCCAAGTACAAGAGCAGCCTGCTTCACCGTTACCTGAACGACTCGCTGCGCCACGTCATGGTGGCCAACGCCGTCATCGACGCTCGCAAGAGGAACCACTCCGGCTCCTTCAGCTCCAACGAGTATGACGATGAGCTGCTCTCGCCGTCCTCCTCTGAGGCTGAGGCGAACTTTGTTTATCGGGCTGGTAAGAAGCCACATTTCTTGCATTCTTTCCCTTTAAGAGTCTCCCTCACACACACGCCATCCTTCACTTTTGTTCTTTTTCTGTCCCCTCCATCTGCACATTTTGTTTTAATTCCTGCAGCTGGTCCATTTTTTTTTCCAGCTGTCTGCCTCTGCGCCTGCCTCCCTGCTTGTATCGACAGTATGTGACGCTTTATCTGTGTTGCCAGAGCACACCCTTTAACTTTCTTAGCACGTGACGTTTGGTTTGCTCAATGAGATTCTCGTGACCACCGAGACCTAGTTAGCAGAGCCTTGAGCGTTAAGAAGTGTTTGATTAAATTATAGCAATATGCAACATGTTTCCAGCACCCTAACACACACTCGAACACACATACATGAACCCACGTGCTGTCAGTTTACAAACACAGAAGCATAAACGTGTCTTTCACCCACCCACAGGCAGCCTTTCTGACCTAAAGGCCAGACACAACAGGGCCATGTGGATGGTGCTTACATTCACACTACTCTTTGGGATGCCTTTGATTGTGACACGAGGTCCTGCTGACAGAGCAGAGCAAACAGCCTGTGTGTGTTTGTGTGTGTGTGTGTGAGTGTCTTTAAGCATAAACCTGTTTTTTTAACTAAAAAAGGATTTTTTTTTCCATCTCTGACGTACAAAAATCTGCAGTTTCCACCAAAACCAACATCACCCTAAAAGGTCAGCTCTATTTTACATCACTGCCACTGCTGCTAATGTCTTTACAGTCGGTAGAGTTGGAGGGATCATTTTCCTCCCTCCAGAAGAAGACACTTGCTTCCGTTCATTTTCTACAGAATGAAAACACCTTCATATCAAATCAGAGGAGAGATTTTGTTTTTCTATGCCTGTTTAAGTATTTTGATATTATGTGTTTTAGTAGAAATGGCATGGGATGAAATTTCCCAGGAGGAAATGATGCCTTATTTTTACATGTATTTATCTGGGGCATTGGTTTTTCAGTTCAAGCTAGATTAAAGTTTTTTTCAATTTTATCTTTTTAAAATATGAATAGAAATAAAAAGTATGGTAAAATATTACATAGGGACGTAGTGGAGTCACTAATCTTTTATGAGGACCTTAAAACAAGTGTGTGTATTATTGTTTAAAAATAAAAAGTTCAAGTTTTCATTGTCAGTTCTTAGAGATGAGTTCCTTTAGGTCTCAGTCTTCTGACTTGAAGTGAGTTGAATCACTTAACTGTTGCCTGAAGTTATTAAATTGAGTTTCTAAAGAAGCCTCATTAGCATGTTTTGTTGTTTAAGCATACTTTTTTTTTGCTCATTACATTACAGTCACGTGTGAGTCACACTGAAATAATTTCCCCGGTCGACTGCAGTTAGCTTATTTTTTAAGTCTGCTGGGGGAAAACTGTGCTTTTTAACCCCGACAAGCTAAATTGTCTCATAGCGAGATCGTCGACATCGACGTTCTTCTAACCATGAAGTCACTGTCAGCCCGACGCAAATCACACAAGCCTTGCAGCCTACACAGGCATTCACAGCGCTTCAGCTCGCAGCTCGTCTGTGGCGAGAACAATCAAAGGTCTTCCTCAGCTGAGAACACTGGGCCTTTTGTTCGGGCAGACTTCATAACCAATAGTAATGTTTTCACTTTCTGCAGAGCATGGACACAACCCGGAGGGCCTGGATTTGAAGGTGTAGGAGGTGGGGTAATGGAGAAGTGTGTGTGTGTGTGTTGTGGTGGGGTGGGGGGGCAATGTGTTTCCTATTATCTGAGCACGACGGAGCGTGTGGGGGTTGGTTTGTATGAAATGCATCAACGACTGCAACGGGTACAATTGTCTTTATCAAAAAAACGAAGGAAGACTTCAAACCCCTTGACCTGAACAAACATGAGGCTTTTTTCACAGTGAAGCACCTGCTGACACTTACAGATGGAGAAAGAAAGAAAGAAAGAGATGGATAGAGCAAGTGAGACTTATAACTCCTTTCTACCAGATTTTAATAAGAGAACCCCCCCCCCC
>VUQR01035232.1:51988-63301 GCA_015108515.1 Hemichromis elongatus | reverse complement strand
AAAAAAAGGATTAATTCATCTGGCCGACCTGCTGTTTTTAATAGAGGATAACTATTTTATCTCTATGGCTGATATAACTTCTTGGCTTTGAGGTGTCCCTCTTGGATTTCTTGGGCTTTGGCACCATTACAGAAGTGTTACTCTCTTACATGCAAGAGAAGCTTTCGAATCCACACATGGAAAGTTCTCAGAGGCGGCGTTGACTCATGGGGTCGAACACCTGCCGGGGGCCCTCCGATCTGATCGACCCGCTCAGAGAAACGAAACAAAGGAAAAAGTCGAGAAAATGAAATTTTAATTCCGCATCTGATCCCGCAGACAGAGCAAATGACAGAGCGGCGAGAGAAATCGCTTAAAGCCTCGGGCTTGCGTCACTTCCTCTGCAACTTTTTAAATTTTTTTTTTTCCTCCTGTGGGCTTCGCTTCCCAGATACTTGTGCAGTGAACAGATTCCTCTTTTGCAAATAGTTTTATTGTGTTTTTATAATAAGAGAAAAATGTTTCCCCGAGTACCTGATTTCACATAAATCTGTGCTTACATCAGAAATGCAGAGAAAAAAGAAGACAGAATAAATCAGCTTTGAGCTCTCTGAATGTTCCCTCGTTGCTTTCTGACACTGACAAAGCGTCTGACATTTTTAGTCAGCAGAGAGGAAAAAAAAAAGCACAACAGCTTAAACACAAGACGATGTCTCTCGATGCATTCTTTTGCCGAATTCCAGCTTGCGAACAACCTCTTGTGATTGGTCAAAGTAAAAGTGGCGTGCCTGGCAACCATCGTCCCATTGGCTAAAAGTCCGTTAATAGGCCAGTTGGTTGTTGTGTCCGCAGCCTGAGCCCCTGTGACTACAGAGGGCAGTCAGACGTGGCAGGAGATGGTGAGTGTAGATTTACCCCAGTGGAAAACTAATCTTCTGCCAGCTTGAAAGGACTCACATATTCACGGGCCTCATACGAGCATAGGCACACACACTTCCAGGACAAACACACACGTACAGACTGCAGTCCAAAGCCTGTGGGGAATTTCATTGAACACAAGAAGCAATAGAATTCCATCACACATGCCAGGGGTTTCATGCCAAATTACCCTTTAATGGGATATTAAATGGCAGGAATCTGGCCGAGTGTTTTTCTTGTTGCTCGGTACCAGATTTCGCCCCGTCTGATATCATATAGATCATTATACGCCAAATAACTTCCAACGTTTCTGCGGGTGGAGACCGAGAGATCTTGGTCAGACGTTTTACATGAGATTGACAGTGGTGCATTTTCTCAGGTTCTCCCCTTTATGGACTTTGGTTACAGCTGAGTACAGTAGCCTGATGGTGAATGTAGAGTTCTTGCCATGTGGGAAAGACCTAATAACTTCAAGCTAGTCGGTGGGCAACAGCAACTTCCCAGTAATGAGATTTTTATGTTTTAAAGACATGCCTCTATTAGGTTGAGATACTGTTAATAGCTATTATCAGCATCCTAAAACAGAATGCAAAGGGCAGCATGTAGGTGTTAGCATGCTAACATTTGCTCAGAAACAGATTTTATGAAGACATTGCATTTCGACAAATATGGTCATGATTTTGGGAAAGTTTTGATGAAAGTGAGGTGACCACAGAAGTAACTCATTCTGTAGTTGCCAAAAATGTAGCCATGAAGTAGGGTGGAAATTCCCCAAAAAGTTGTTGAGATATTGCAACCTGGACCAAAGCACTTGTGCAATGACAGGAAATAAAGATTTTTTTTTCAAATCATCTGTTTTTTTTCTCCTTTCTTTTCAGCAAAAGCACTGAACTAAGTTAAAAGGACAACCATGTAACACGTACTCCCTTTGCTTCCTGAAACCTGTCCCATACATTTACACAAAAAACGTGGCACAGTAAAGTTGTTGGCCTTGAAATTGCAGTGAAAAACACCAAGTACGTGAGAGGTTACTACAATAAACTCTGTTGGCCATAAAAAAAAATCCCCCGACTGGAGGAAAGTCTGCCTACCAAGGCAGAAATGATGATAATTTTGAGGAAAATACGTATAAAATATGAAAATATGTATAAAATCAAAGGTTTATTTATTCAAATAATTTATATTTAAGAAAAATGCACTGGGTAAAAGCTGAATGTATACAAGTCAAGTAAATTTCATTGGACCAAATTCCATTAGATTTAACATCTTGCGTTGTACTTGTGTAACTAAATTACATGGAAAATTTACATGTAATCAATTTTTTTTGAAGCATAAAGGGGATTTTTTTTGAGGGTACTGCCATTTGAACTGGCTTGGCATGAGCCCCGGCAATGTGCTTGTGGGAAAGAGGTGAAAGTTATTCTTCCTGTGGGGAATATGAATATCTAGCAGCTAAAAGTGAAATATTTGTGCCGAAACTTGCCAAAATCGTGTAATTATTTATTTTTGTCACTTCCACTTGATACCGCCACTATTTATTGCATTTCCCATCAATAAGTCTATGAATTAGAGGATTTCTGCCACCGAGAGAAACAAACCGGCCCATTATTTATCGCATTCAACTGACTTAAATCTAAATCTGGTTGTTTTTAACACGTAGGATTCTTAGAAACCTGTTCAATGAAAACAGCAGTGCTTGACAGGAGCCGCTGAGATCCTAAGGGCCTTTCAAATTAGGCTGGAGCGAGTGCCAGACAGTTATTGAAACCTGGAGAGGTTTGTAGCACTTAAGGAGCTGTCGACTTGTCCAGGTGAATGGAAGAAGTCAGCTCAGTGTGGAAAAAAAACACCCCGAGTGTTTGGATTCCTTGTCGTGAGGTGGAAGGGTAGAGAGATGTGATGGTCACTGCTGATAAAAAGAGATTTCTATCATGATTGTTTTCATATTTTCGACTAACAAGATATACTTAACTGGATTTCCCTTACTCTCTCTTGTTTCCTCTCCAAAAAAAAAGAAAAAAACCCAACTGGGATGATTATTGCAGCAGTGTTGTTCAGGGATGCCGGCTGTTATGACTGATTTAAGGCTCTAATGTCTTTCTTGCTTGAGCGGCAGGGTAATTTACTGTAAGCCACAGAGTAACAGGAAAGACAGAGCTCGATACAGGGACACTTGATGACAATGAGCCACTCCTGGCGAGTGATGGATGAAGACTCGTCGTCTCAGGAATTCAAAGATGTGGATAGACTGGCTACAATTTGCTCTTTCCACAGTTTCATAGGAAAGAAGAAAGGGAAGACAGAAAGAGGAGGGGTTTGGAGATGTTGTTCCAAGGCGTCAGCTTTTGCCAAGACTGACTGGGTTCAGGTTGGGTTTTGGAAATCAGTGTGAACGGCATGAGAGGGAGGCGCTCGGTCCATCCAGATCAAGAGTTGAGTTTCCCCAGAAGTGGCCCGTTGGGAGAAGAAAGACAGCACGGTGGCAGCGACTAAGACACACAGAGAGTGTGGTTGGAAGAAATGAGTGTGCGCATGTGTGTGTGTGTGTGTGTTCTTGCTTTTTTTCCTCACAAAGATAGGAAGATGAGGGGAAAAAGTGGGGACATCTGGTTGGCCCTTACTTTGTGATGGGGTTGTTTCGCACATGACTGGGACTTGGGGATTGGGTGAGACTACTAACAATTAAACCGAGGTGAAGGCAAAGTTCATCCAAATTACAAAAGTGATCTATATATTTTTGTACTTACCCCTTGCGGCGTCTGGTCATGCAGATTGTTAATAACCATCATAAACGCCTCTGAAAAGTCTTCCAGCTCATTTGGGAGACGGTTGGAATTTTATTTGTCCTCCTCAGAGCTTTGAAAAATCTCTTTAGAAAAAAAAAAAAAAAGCAGCAGCGAGTATTTCCAAAAAAGCTGTGTCCTCTGGTGCAAAGAGTTCACCGCCAACTGAATTTTCTGGTAGAAAGGAGCTCCAGTAACAACTGTTGAAACCGTTTAAACCCTTTTTTTAATTTAAAGACATAACAGTGATGTAAAGTATGCGACATATTCAGACTAACGTTGTATTGAGTGAAATCATGTCAGCTTGATCTCGCTTACAAGAAAAAACAGGGTTTTTGATAGTAGAGATAATATAATTGTTTGATGTGCCAATATAGTTTACTTCAGTGTTGCCACACAGCAGAGTGTTGGGAATCACTGCAGTAGACCGTGGATTGAAGCCAGTATGTATGTGCGATATGAAATTAACGGTAGCGTTGTTTTATGTCAAGCTACAGCTTTACATCAGTGATATCTGATGTAAAGTTTTATTTCCCTAATAAGAGTAATATTTGCTACCTCCACCAAGGAGCTCGTGTGATTGGTTTTGGCTTGTCCGTTTGTTTGCAAATGCTTATGTTAACATAAAAGTTACGGACAGGTTTGCAGAAATGGGACGAGGCCCAAAGTCGAGCTGGATCTGAATAGAGGAATTTTTGGAAGGGTTACTTTTTTCACTGTGAAGATGTCATCTTCACAAATGTGTATCAAACTCAAACAAGAAAAAAAAAAAAATTCAACACATTGCTTGGACTTACCGAGAAAATTTTGGACTGCTCGTTTGTATCACGTAATTAATTCTCCAACATTTTATCTGTTGAATTCTAAAGGTTAAAAGATAAAAACGCGTTTGTAATGTTCAGTATAATTTGATCGTTGAAGGCAGCTATTATCTTTCTTCATACGTCCCGTCTTTACAGGTTTTGTTAAACATGGCCTAACTCCAAGTAAACCCCATAAACCAACAGCTCGCTTTGATAGGTCTTTGATTTGTATGACTTCATTGAGGGTGGATAGCCTCAATACAGTTATTTTAGGCATACAGCTCCAACTGTGAGCTAAGAAGCTCCGCCCACCTTTCCACCACCCACCCTCTGTTTAAAACTTCTGTTTGGAACTCATGCCCAATCAGAGGAAAGCTGGCTTAAAGGAAGCTAAAATGAATCATTTCAGACAATGGAACAAAATAAAAGGCAGCTCCAAGCCTTCCAATAAGGATTATTTTTGAACTGTGACTCATGAGGAGCTACTCTAGCAGAGTTCATTAATAATAAAGAAAATATGGCGCTAGAAATGGGCGTAATAGGTCCACTTTAGCAAAGTATTTTAAGGTATGTGAGTGTCCCACCGCTGCAGCTGTGTTTTTTTCCGTCTTGAGACGCACGACAGAAAATAGAACTAAGAAAAGACGAGATTAGACGCACATAATACAACACATAAGTGTCCTTCAGGGTGTGGCTGGTCCGATGGTGGGAACGAGTAGAAGTTGGCAAAAGTTAGGCGTAATCCTGGCATTAAGCTGTGGGACAGCTTCAGGCAAATGGAAAGGTGGATAAAAAAGACAGAGAGGGAGAAAAAAACCCTCATGGTGAACCTCTCTCACTGCAAGATGGGATATTGGCTTCTGACCACTAAACAGAGGCTGGATGAGAGGCAACCAGAGGAGGACAGCGACAGACTGAGACAGTGGTCATCCTGTGGAGAAGTGTTAACAGACAAACACCAGCGCAGACGCTGTTTATACTCAACTGCCCAACATAGAACTTGAAGAGTGCGAAATAATGAGCCCTCTCAACCTGATAGTTTTTAAATCATCAGCACACCAAGGCTTCTAGGGACGGACACACACACACAGAATCGCTTCATCGCGTTCAGAAAGCACAGCTGCCTGCCTAGTCAGAGAAACTGAGCCACGCTGCCCTGTTCCGTATAAAACACAAATTGTTTCCATTTTAAAAACCGAGCCGTGTCGAGAACAATCGTTTGCCATCGCGTTCCCACGGGATGGAGGAGAGAGGAGAGAGTTTAACGAGCGAGTCGAGGTGTGACCCGGCGAGGACGCGGAACACACATACGCAGAAATGCCCCAATAGTGTGAGAGGGCCCTGCAACTACCACTGCAGACAAGTGCAATATAATAATGCAGTGTGTGCTGCACAAACATATCATTTGGCCAGATCCCCCTGAAAAAAAAAAGGTTATTTTTGCACACATGTAAACACTTAAAAATCTGAATAATGTTTACTTACCCCCAGTCTTAATTTGTGTGTTTTCTACACCACAAGCAGTTGCCGTTCATCCCCGTGGATGTTGTTGAGAAAGCTGTGATGAAAGGGTCTGCCCGAGGAGACTGGGCCCCGTTTTTTGTCTCTTTTGTACCTGCCGCGTCAAAGCAGCGATAAGAGGCTCATCTGTTCGTCATCAACGATGCGTCCCAGTTGAACGTGATCCTCTTTTTAATCTTTCTGCGGCCACCCATGCTCGCACCACATTCCACTTCCTAATTCCTGTTCGCGATGAGCCCCTTGGTTCCTCTTTTGGATGCTGTGGCAGTCCACCCACAGCCACACAGACAAGACACTCGCACACATTGCCATAACAGCGTATTTACTTCTTCTTCGTCGAGACGCGCTCCTTATTTTGGCTGATTTACGGGGGCCCTGATTACTCTCTGTTTACTGGCACTCGTAAACACAATGACAACCTGGCAGCATTTAAACATTTCAAGCACTGTTATTATTTCTCCATCTAGCAAGAAGACACAAGGCAATCCTCAATGCTAGGATCTTGGTTATCTGCCTCCAACCGCAGCCACAGCACCAGTGTGTCATCTGCCGGGCAGACATGGAAAAGATGAAAAAACAGAAAGCACAGAAAAGCAGGAGATGAACGTCGTTTTTGGGCAGCAGCTCAGTATCTGTCTGGCCGTGTCAGCGCATGTATGTTGGATTTAATAGTTTAAGAGCTAATTATTCAATATTTTTGTAAGCGATGAAAGTGTTGTCAGGGCGAATGGAGAAGGCATTAAATTCACGCCATGTATGATGTCTTTGGCTAGCTGAGTGGAATTGACAGTTTGCTTCGTTGGAGCCTGAGACTTTGTTCAAATGCAGCGGAGACGGGGAAAAGAACGGCTGGGAGGGGTGATATAAAAGTAGGGTTGGCAGAGCACGAGGCAAGCGGAGTGCCAAGGCATCCCTAACTTCATTTACAGACTCTTCTTGACATTATAAAAAAGCACAGAGCATCAGAGAAATATAATAAAAAGAGAAATCTGAAAGTCCAAGGGCATAGGCTCGCATGTCGAGCTTAAAGACTGTGGCTGAAAGCAAAGCATCGCAGCACCTGAAGGTTTTTGGCATTCCCTTTTCTGGTCAGGAAGACTTGGCTAAAAGTAATGAAAGCACCTTCTGATATCGACTTGACTTCACGTCAGGTGAGCTCATCACAGTTCTATGCTGTAGGTCGAGTGCAGCGTTGTGACTCACCTGTGCTGACGGTAACTTCTGACTCATCCTCGGGTTTGGTTGGGCTTCAAAGAGGCTGCTTAATGACATGATGGTCCGTTCCTATCCTGTGGTTGCACAGGTCAGCGGCGACCAGATTGTCCAGTCTGCAGCACCACTCTGGTTCTCATCAGGTCCTGTTAGGGGAAATCAGCTTAGCTCATTTCCTTCTTTAACAGTTGAGTTTGAATTCAGTCTCTGCGTCCAGATTCATTGGCCTTCGTCCAGCGGTGGAATACTTTCTCATTCAGAGCAAAGTAAACATTTTTTCCCTTCTGCAGTGACTTTCTAATACCACTTTCTACAATGCCTTCATTACTATAGGCTAAAAATTTAATAACAAATAATTAACAGATATTTTAGTTTAGACAATTTTAAGAAGAACTTTTTTTTAGAGGCGATCGTGGCTCAAGAGTTGGCAGGTCGTCTTGTAATCGGAAGGTTGCCGGTTTGAGCCCTGGCTCCGACAGTCTCGGTCTTTGTGTCCTTGGGCAAGACACTTCACCCGTTGGCCTGCTGGTGGTGGTCAGAGGGCCCGGTGGCGCCAGTGTCCGGCAGCCTCGCCTCTGTCAGTGCGCCCCAGGGCAGCTGTGGCTACAATGTAGCTTGCTATCACCAGTGTGTGAATGGGTAGATGACTGAATGTAGTGTAAAGCGCTTTGGGGTCCATATGGACTAAGTAAAGCGCTATACAAATACAGGGCATTTACCATTTTTAAGATTCACAGAATTTATTCATTATTTATTTCAAACTGGCAATGCAGACAATTGCTAGTTTAGCTTTTCATCCATAGTCAGTCTACATATCCAAACAAAGCACATCATTCCTTCATCATCTTTAAATTGATCTAAAGTGAACACATGTTCATGTTTTAAATGGATTTGGCTTCTCTAAGGACTCCCTACACTCAATAGATGAAAAGCTCCTGTGATGTACATATTAAGCAAAAGAGGATCCAGAGTGTTAATAGGTGAGCTGTAGCCATGCTAGTAGGGCCAAGCTAGCTGTTTCTGCTCTCTGCCAACATTTATGCAAATGTCAACTCCAAGCTTACATGTGAAGACACAGCAGTGGTATCTGCCCATTCAAAGCAGACATATTATACATGCTTTGTTTTTGCCATGTATATAATCATTTAAATCAAACTTCCACGCTAGCAAAAGTGCTGTTAGCTCTAATGCAGTCACCTCAGACTGAAGACCAAAGTCCCACCAACCTGCACCTCAGCCCTTCTCTTTGGAAGAAGAAGCCTGTTGGAAGAAAGATCATTTAAAGGAAGTGTTGCCCTAAAGGGAGAGCACTGGTTTCAGTCAACAGGGCTGCACCAAGGCACGGTATAAGACGAAGAAGAACTATACACCTCTGTGTCATGCAAACCTACTCTAGCAGAGCTAAAGAGTAAAAATCTGAAGATTGAAATTAGCACAAACGGTCTAAAACGATTAGCATTGTTAAAAAACCCTATTGCTTTAAATTCCTGCACATTGAGCCATCTTTTCTGTTTCTAATCAATTGTTTTCAATACATTTTCTATTCGAATCTGTTTTATTCTTATTTTTAGCTTCTTTACACTATCCATGGTGACTAGTAATTATTCTTGATAATGCTAAGGCTAAAAGCCTGCAATGTCATAAAATGCACTTGTATGTGTGTGTGTGTGCTTATTTGTCTGATTCAGCCCAGCCCATGGTTTGTGCAACTTGCTTTGCCATGTTTATTGTTGTGAGTTGCTAACAACAGCTCCAGATGGTAATGATGATAGCCAGCGTCTCTCCTCTGCAGCCATCGTAACAGGTGGAACCTCATAACCTCAGTAATTTGTCAGCCCCCGCTTGTTTCCCTCATTTTTACCAAGTTAAAGTTAAGGCTACTTTTTCTTTTTTCTCCTCCTCTGTTCTTTTTCCCCTTCCCCTCCGTCACCCCGCTGTGATGTTAAGTGAGCTAGTATTTTTGGACTTGCAGCACGATGCCAGAAACCATCAGACTTCTTAGCTTTCCCCTTCGGCGGTCCGTGCAACCCCACTGTCAGTGAAGCCCAAAGGCAACAGCAAAGTTGACTGAGTATTCAGTAGCAAAGTAGTGGAGTTTAAAAAAAAAAAAAGTTCAGTGATTTATTGGCCATTTATTGAGTCTTTGGCGTTACTCTTGTTTTTAAAAATCCCAGTTTTAGATGTTTTAGGCAAAGAGCTTTGGAAACAGAGTTTTTCTGCAAGCAGTGGTGTATTTTCAAAATCTGAGGTCCAGGTTCTCCTGAGGGGTTGAGAACTGGTGTCTATAGTCCCCAATGAGGGCCTTGGAGTGCAGGGTGGTATAGGTCATCTTTGCATCCACCTGCTAGAAAGCTCAGAAAACACTGTTTTATGTGTGTGTTCTGAAAGGAAGCATCTGGACAGTGGCTACCACACACACACTGGAAACACTTAAAGCGTGGATGGAAAGTCTCACACGCTGCACTTTAGATCCCACAAACACACACGCACACACACTTTTCTTCTGCCTCTTGATTGTCTTTGATGTTGCTGCTATCAGTTGCTGTCACTAACCGATCTTTACACCGGGCACCACGGCTATAAACACAGAGCTAATGTGTGTGTGGAGGGGGGGGGCATAAACAGCACATGAAAACTGTGTAATTTAGCCTGTAATTACAGCGCTGTGATTACGGAGCACTGTGCACATTTTTAATCAGGACTGATCTGTTTTGGAGCCCTGGCAACAATCATGAAAGAAAGATGGAGATAGGCTGCAGGGAGGATGGTTTCACAGTTTTCAAGTATTCAGTTGACACTGGCAATTTAGGCAATTAATTTAAAGAATGGCTGAAGAAATATAGAGGGATTAAAAACTGGAGACTGAGAAGAGATGGATAATATCAGGGGCTTTAAAAAAAACCTGCTCTTGACGTAGCACAGAGTCACTCTTTATTAAACCAGACGGGAAACATTACATTTGTTTTGGCCGATTCCTGTCGAGTACCTCAATCAGGGGGTATTACAGCAAATCAAAAGGTGAACAGTCAACCTGGGGGACACCAGTAAAGGAAAAAGGGGGACTCGCTGATGAAGTGAGATAAAGGCAGAGGGAAACACGGGACAGCAGGGAGTTGTGGCCAGACGGGAATGCGTTGATGCATTTTTTTGGAACGCTTTGACACACTGAAGCCCAAAATCTCATTCTGTGGTTTGTAGTACTGGGTTATCACGTCCTCATCGCCCTCACACGCGTACACACACACATTCCTGCTCTTCTTCTGTCTAAGAATGATTGACTTCTTCTGTCTGTCTCTTTCTCTCTCCCTCTCTCTGTGGACTACACCTATTATGAGCGGGAAAAGCGCAGGAAATGTTATAATCAGGCTCGCATTAGCTCTGGGGCCTCATGAACCCCGACGCTGTCATGAAAGAGGAACAGAGCGCGGCGTTGGGAGTAATTAGGCGCTTCAAGCCTGAACGCTCCATCCTGATAGTTGGAAAATGTTCAGAGGGTTTGGCGAGGTTAGAGGTGACACAACAGAACGGTTAAATCTTGCGTGTGCTTTCGCCGTCGCTGAACGAGCCTCGGCTCGTTTGGTCTCTGTTGGCTATGTCACAGTGTCCTCACTCAACCTTTTCCAGTCCCTTATTACGACGATAGCAAATGAAATTCCAGCGAGAATGAAGGCCCGCCGACTGCTGCTTTGTGGTGACGTTGGAAGGGTCTCGTTAAAACACCAGCTCAGGTTTAGACACTTGCTTTATGGGGAAATACGACATTGGCGAGGTATAGAAGACTGGGTGAGCCTGGGTCATTCAGCTGTGGGCGAGGACAATCAGGTAATGAGATTGACGGCCGAGCAAGGGGCAACCCAGGTATGACGAACTCTGTTATCGTTGGACGAAATGAAAATTGGGAGAGAGTATGCCCTCCTTTGAACATTCTTAAGTCATCCAGTCATCTATATCTGGTCAAGACCGAGCTTCTTAAAAGCTCACGGGGCCTTAGATGCGTGTTTAGTTAACTTAAAGAGAGCGCCCGGGGGCGACGCGGCTAGAAAAATCCAGATGCTCTGCTTTTTTTTTTTTTTTTGGTTAATGCCTCATGAAACGCC